>CANNZV010005458.1:0-23696 GCA_947561585.1 Caprella mutica
CTCTGATAGTACATTATCACAGTGGCTCTTTTCTCTGATAGTTCATCATCACAGTGACTCTTTTCTCTGATAGTACATCATCACAGTGACTCTTTTCTCTGATAGTACATCATCACAGTGACTCTTTTCTCTGGAAGTACATCATCACAGTGACTCTTTTCTCTGATAGTACACCATTACAGTGACTCTTTTCTCTGATAGTACATCATCACAGTGACTCTTTTCTCTGATAGTACATCATCACAGTGACTCTTTTCTCTGATAGTACACCATTACAGTGACTCTTTTCTCTGATAGTACATCATCACAGTGACTCTTTTCTCGGATAGTACATCATCACAGTGACTCTTTTCTCTGATAGTACATCATCACAGTGACTCTTTTCTCTGATAGTACATCATCACAGTGACTCTTTTCTCTGATAGTACATTATCACAGTGACTCTTTTATCTGATAGTACATCATAACAGTGACTCTTTTCTCTTATAGTACATCATCACAGTGACTCTCTTCTCTGATAGTACATCATCACAGTGACTCTTTTCTCTGATAGTACATCATCACAGTGACTGATTTCTATGACAGTACATCATCACAGTGACTCTTTTCTATGATTGTACAACATCACAGTGACTCTTTTCTCTGATAGTACATCATCACAGTGACTCTTTTCTCTGATAGTACATCATCACAGTGACTCTTTTCTCTGGAAGTACATCATCACAGTGACTCTTTTCTCTGATAGTACACCATTACAGTGACTCTTTTCTCTGATAGTACATCATCACAGTGACTCTTTTCTCTGATAGTACATCATCACAGTGACTCTTTTCTCTGATAGTACACCATTACAGTGACTCTTTTCTCTGATAGTACATCATCACAGTGACTCTTTTCTCTGATAGTACAACATCACAGTGACTCTTTTCTCTGATAGTACATCATCACAGTGACTCTTTTCTCTGATAGTACATCATCACAGTGACTCTTTTCTCTGATAGTACATCATCACAGTGACTCTTTTCTCTGATAGTACATCATCACAGTGACTCTTTTCTCTGATAGTACATCATAACAGTGACTCTTTTCTCTTATAGTACATCATCACAGTGACTCTCTTCTCTGATAGTATATCTTCATCATAGTGACTCTTTTCTCTGATAGTACATCATCACAGTGACTGATTTCTCTGACAGTACATCATCACAGTGACTCTTTTCTATGATTGTACAACATCACAGTGACTCTTTTCTCTGATAGTACATCATCACAGTGACTCTTTTCTCTGACAGTACATCATCACAGTGACTCTTTTCTATGATTGTACAAAATCACAGTGACTCTTTTCTCTGATAGTACATCATCACAGTGACTCTTTTCTCTGATAGTAAATCATCACAGTGACTCTTTTCTCTGATAGTACATCATCACAGTGACTCTTTTCTCTGATAGTACATCATCACAGTGACTCTTTTCTCTGATAGTACATCATCACAGTGACTCTTTTCTCTGATAGTACATCATCACAGTGACTCTTTTCTCTGATAGTACATCAACACAGTGACTCTTTTCTCTGATAGTACATCATCACAGTGACTCTTTTCTCTGATAGTACATCATCACAGTGACTCTTTTCTCTGATAGTACATCATCACAGTGACTCTTTTCTCTGATAGTACATCATCACAGTGACTCTTTTCTCTGATAGTACATCATCCCAGTGACTCTTTTCTCTGATAGTACATCATCACAGTGACTCTTTTCTCTGATAGTACATCATCACAGTGACTCTTTTCTCTGATAGTACATCATCACAGTGACTCTTTTCTCTGATAGTACATCATCACAGTGACTCTTTTCTCTGATAGTACATCATCACAGTGACTCTTTTCTCTGATAGTACCTCCTCATAGCCCTATCTTCTTTTTCAGAACTTACAGTGTGTTGGCCCCGTCTGTCCTGAGACCCAACAGAGATTTTGGGGTGGTCGTTGGTGCCCACAAGGTGGATGGGCCCCTTAGAATGGGTGTGGAGATTACAGGTTTGTTTGTCACCCTTTGTTATTGACGGTACATCTTAGGGTAAGTTGCAAGTTACAGAACAGTTTCACATTCTCGGTCATATCAGATATGATAATATAATCTAGGGTTTTTTCTCATAAAATATGGAACCGTTCGATAACTCGGAATTTACCCTCGTCAGAATATGAATCGTAGTGTTTATTGCCAATGAAAAAAACTGAAACGCGTCCCCTAATAATTACTTAAAACTTCCTATAGTTGTGAAGTAATTATGAACTTTAATGCTAATGAATTGATTCAAAACAGGCAGCTAATTTATTGGGATAAGTAGAACATTTTCCCCAACTCCATTTAATTACCGATATTAACCTTTCACCTGTTAGATTCCAGATATTTTCTGTATTCCAGACATTTTCTGTATTACAGACATTTTCTTTATTCCAGACATATTTTCTGTATTCCAGACATATTTTCTTTATTCCAGACATTTTCTGTATTCCAGACATTTTCTGTATTACAGACATTTTCTTTATTCCAGACATATTTTCTGTATTCCAGACATATTTTCTTTATTCCAGACATTTTCTTTATTCCAGACATTTTCTGTATTACAGACATTTTCTTTATTCCAGACATTTTCTGTATTCCAGACATATTTCCTGTATTCCAGACATATTTTCTTTATTCCAGACATTTTCTTCATTCCAGACATTTTCTGTATTCCAGACATTTTCTGTATTCCAGACATATTTCCTGTATTCCAGACATATTTTCTTTATTCCAGACATTTTCTTTATTCCAGACATTTTCTGTATTCCAGACATTTTCTGTATTCCAGACATATTTTCTTTATTCCAGACATTTTCTGTATAACAGACATTTTCTGTATTACAGACATTTTCTGTATTCCAGACATATTTTCTGTATTCCAGACATATTTTCTTTATTCCAGACATTTTCTGTATTCCAGACATATTTTCTGTATTCCAGACATATTTTCTTTATTCCAGACATTTTCTTTATTCCAGACATTTTCTGTATTCCAGACATTTTCTGTATTCCAGACATTTTCTGTATTCCAGACATATTTTCTTTATTCCAGACATTTTCTTTATTCCAGACATTTTCTTTATTCCAGACATTTTCTTTATTCCAGACATTTTCTGTATTCCAGACATATCTTCTGTATGCCAGACATATTTTCTGTATTCCAGACATTTTCTGTATTCCAGACATTTTCTGTATTCCAGACATTTTCTGTATTCCAGACATTTTCTGTATTCCAGACATATTTTCTGTATTCCAGACATTTTCTGTATTCAGACATTTTCTTTATTCCAGTTTTATTTTTTAAAGAAGTAATTGATTTAAAATTTAGAAAAGTGCCTTTTAAAATGTGTAACCATACCTACTTCCACCAGGTGACATTGACAGTGACGCTGTACCTGGTGGATCTTTCCAGACTCGTCAGGAAGTGGTACTGCAGTCAGATTCATCTCAACTGGTGAACTTTCAGGTGAGATGAGTCTATTTACAATTTTTCGAAGGAATAAAACATATAAAAATAGTAACGTTTACAAAGAAGCCAATAAGAAAATTCACACAATTCACGAGACTCATTCGGGCAATTCTTAACGATACTATTTAAGTATTGGATATAACTAAGTACTAACAGAGAACTATCTATTAAATATATTGTTTATATCAATCTATGATAAAAGTCAGTAAATGAAAAAATAGAGTTTGTTAAATATCGATTTTTGTATTGTTTTTTTATGACTATTACAGATTTTCAAACCTTCATAGATTTTCTCTAGTGATATTTGTTAGATTACTAATTTTTCCTTTAAAGTAGTTCTACTTCGAGTATATTAACTTTGAAAATTTTATTACTATCGTTGTGACAATAGGCTTTTAAAATAATAGATCTTAAAAATATCACAGATGAAATGAAATGGTATCGAATACTATAACATACCGCTGGTGTAGAACCATTCAATACTGTTTAATTATCTCCGTCTATAATATTTTCGGGATCTATTATTTGAAAAAGCATATTGTCACAACCCTATTAGTACTCATACCAGTTTCATACAACAGAAACTGAAGATAATATTCCGTAACATTGCAGTACAGTGAAACCCCTGAGTTATGAAGTATAGGTCCTTCGTAACTTAAAGTCACTTCATATCTCGGGTGCACTAGATAGTTTTCTATGATTAAATTCATAGAAAATTATGGTCATTGAGGGATAACTGTGACGCAATTCTTCACGTATATCATTTTCTATTATTTAAACATAGAAAACTACTTCAATACTCAGTACTTCATAACTCAGTACTTCATAACTCAGTACTTCATAACTCAGTACTTCGTAACTCAGTACTTCGTAACTCAGTACTTCATAACTCAGTACTTCATAACTCAGTACTTCATAACTCAGTACTTCGTAACTCAGTACTTCGTAACTCAGTACTTCGTAACTCAGTACTTCATAACTCAGTACTTCGTAACTCAGTACTTCATAACTCAGTACTTCATAACTCAGTACTTCATAACTCAGTACTTCATAACTCAGTACTTCATAACTCAGTACTTCATAACTCAGTACTTCATAACTCAGTACTTCATAACTCAGTACTTCATAACTCAGTACTTCATAACTCAGTACTTCGTAACTCAGAACTTCATAACTCAGAACTTCATAACTCAGTACTTCATAACTCAGTACTTCATAACCCAGTACTTCATTACCCGAGTTATTCATAGCCCAGAAGGTTTACTGTATAGAGATGGTGAGACCATTCCTTTCTTCATTTGAAAATCGCATCAAGATCTTAGCATTGAATTTTATTTTCAATATTTATTATAACTTACTGAAATTCTAATCCTGTTTTTTACACCCCAGATGGGTGACTTGAGTCCCGGTGTGTACCACCTCTCAGTCAGTGGCGTGGCTAAGGACTTAGAGTTCAGGAACATCACGACTCTTTCTTTCGAACCGAAGTCACACTCTGTCTTCATAGAGACGGACAGGGCAATGTACAAACCTGGGGAAGAGGTTAAGTTCAGGGTGATAGTGGTCAACCCCAACCTGAGGCCCTCTGTCACTGGGGCCATAGATGTGGCAGTTATGGTGAGTAGAGAGTTGCATCAGTGGGATAGTACAGTGAAAATTATCTTGGCCTATTTTACACAGTGCGTTTTTTTCAACAAGTATGCAGCATGAAAAACTCCAAATCTAAGTTAACATATAAAACAAATACGTTTGTTCACTCACAGCGTCTTTTCATGCACCTTTTTCTTTGCTGTGGCATGAGAAAATCGCCCATGTGAAAAGGTCCTAACTTCCAATTGACCTTAGGAAACGTTGAATGGTGCTAGGAAACGTTGAATGGTGCTAGGAAACGTTGAATGGTCCTAGGAAACGTTGAATGGTGCTAGGAAACGTTGAATGGTGCTAGGAAACGTTGAATGGTGCTAGGAAACGTTGAATGGTGCTAGGAAACGTTGAATGGTGCTAGGAAACGTTGAATGGTGCTAGGAAACGTGGAATGGTGCTAGGAAACGTGGAATGTTGCTAGGAAACGTGGAATGGTGCTAGGAAATGTTGAATGGTGCTAGGAAACGTTGAATGGTGCTAGGAAACGTTGAATGGTGCTGGGAAACGTTGAATGGTCCTAGGAAACGTTGAATGATGCTAGGAAACGTTGAATGGTGCTAGGAAACGTTGAATGGTGCTAGGAAACGTTGAATGGTGCTAGGAAACGTTGAATGGTGCTAGGAAACGTTGAATGGTCCTAGGAAACGTTGAATGATGCTAGGAAACGTTGAATGATGCTAGGAAACGTTGAATGGTGCTAGGAAACGTTGAATGGTGCTAGGAAACGTTGAATGGTGCTAGGAAACGTTGAATGATGCTAGGAAACGTTGAATGGTGCTAGGAAACGTTGAATGGTGCTAGGAAACGTTGAATGGTGCTAGGAAACGTTGAATGGTGCTAGGAAACGTTGAATGGTGCTAGGAAACGTTGAATGGTGCTAGGAAACGTTGAATGGTGCTAGGAAACGTTGAATGGTGCTAGGAAACGTTGAATGGTGCTAGGAAACGTTGAATGGTGCTGGGAAACGTTGATTGGTGCTAGGAAACGTTGAATGATGCTAGGAAACGTTGAATGATGCTAGGAAACGTTGAATGGTGCTAGGAAACGTTGAATGGTCCTAGGAAACGTTGAATGGTCCTAGGAAACGTTGAATGGTCCTAGGAAACGTTGAATGGTCCTAGGAAACGTTGAATGGTCCTAGGAAACGTTGAATGGTCCTAGGAAACGTTGATTGGTGCTGGGGAACGTTGATTGGTGCTAGGAAACGTTGAATGATGCTAAGAAACGTTGAATGGTGCTAGGAAACGTTGAATGATGCTAAGAAACGTTGAATGGTGCTAGGAAACGTTGAACGATGCTAAGAAACGTTGAATGGTGCTAGGACACGTTTACTGTTGTAAAATAGTTTGTAGAACTCTAACTACTCTATTGTCTCTCAGGATGGCTCCAACATCACCATCAAAGAATGGAGTCGTGTCTTCACCGTTAGGGGTGTGTGGAGCGCTGAACTGAAACTCTCTGATGAACCTGTGATGGGGCAGTGGACCATCACCACTAGAGTCCTGGGACAGGTAGGCACAAAACCACACCATTCTAACTTTTTGTGCCTTGAAGTAATTTTTAAAATAATTTTGTAAAAAAAATTAAAACGAGATTTTGGCGATTTTCTTTTAATATATAGCTAGGTAAAGAAAGCCTATTGAACAATAAAAATGATTTTTTTTTTCAAGGAAAAAATTCCCCATTGTGCTTACACTATGTGCTCTAATAAATGAAAGAGTTTGCATGTGTTTATCCAATCGTTCAATGAAAATAGCCTCAAAATATCACATAAAATACAACATTTGAAAGAGAAATATATGTCCCATTAGAACATAGAGGTTAAATATCAAAAATGAAATAAAACATGAATTTAATTACGTTACAACTAAGCAATGCTTACATCCAAGTCCCTTTTTCTCGATAGGAAACCAGGAGCAGTTTCTTCGTGGCTGAGTTTGTGGAGCCGAAATTTGAAGTTTCTGTGGATCTTCCCGAGTACTTGTCTTTGGATGACGAAACCATGAAAGTAACCGTCAATGCACAGTGAGTACAGTGCACAGTGAGTAAAGTGCACAGTGAGTACAGTGCACAGTGAGTACAGTGCACAGTGAGTACAGTGCACAGTGAGTCCAGTGCACAGTGAGTACAGTGCACAGTGAGTACAGTGCACAGTGAGTACAGTGCACAGAGAGTACAGTGCACAGTGAGTACAGTGCACAGTGAGTACAGTGCACAGTGAGTACAGTGCACAGTGAGTACAGTGCACAGTGACAGTATAACCAATCGCATAGAACACGCAACTATCTTTTGGATAAGTAATATATATTGCATTATCCTTACCTCCATTTTTTCCTAATTGTTTATTTTTGAATAAAAGTAAATATTGAAATGTGTCTAAACACTAATGATAATAATTTCAATAGGGTAAGTCACGAATTATCGGTGGGTTTCACATCTTCGGTCATATAAGGAAGACCTACACAATAATAATTATTTATTTTATTTTAATTGGTATACATGATACCTTCAGGTATCCATTGGTATTACAATTGAAATACCAATGGATAAACTACCTGTACGTATCATGGATACCAATGAAAATGAATAATTATTATTATTACATATGTTTTTCTATGACCGAAGATGTGAAACAGACCGGTAATTCGTAAGTTAGCCTACCAGTCTATTAATTCCCCTTTTGTTTCAGTTACCCTTACGGCAGACCTATCAAGGGGGAGGTAACTGTTCAGGTAACACCGAGGTACAAGTACGATTACCTCCAGGCCCCTTATGACGCCCCTGTGAGCTTCGTAAAGGGAATCAAGGGGTCCGTCAGCATTGATATGAACCTGCTAGAGGATTTGGGGTGAGGGTGACTTGGGGAAATTATATAGGGATTTTTTTAACATAAAAATAAGGGTATGGTTTATTTTCAAATATTTTTAACCTATGGCATTTGAAATAAATTAAATTAAATCTATGTGACTCCTTTGTATGTATTACCTAAGTTATAAGTTAAAATTTCTCTAGAAATACTTCAAATTTGTGGAGTTTATAAGTGATTATTTATCTATTTCTATAATACCATAATTTCTCCAGCCATTCCCTTATTTAAGATGCATATTTTCTAGAATGAGTCCAGGTATTGTGGTAATTAATTAGTTAGTTAATGTTATAAAATGAAGTATGAAAAGTTGACTTAATAATTCTTTATTTGTTAGCCTGTCTGGCGACTACGCAAGAGAACTGGAAGTAGCTGCCTACGTCAAAGAGGACCTGACTGAGAGAATTCAGAACAGTTCTTCCGTTGTCACAGTCTACAGATTCCCCTACAAGATTGACTTCATTCGGTCGTCGGACACTTTCAAACCAGGCCTGAAATATACTGCCTATGTAAGTCATGCTGATTCCTTTATGGGCCGTACACACGCAGGGTTTTTTAAGTCTTTCCACCATATAATAATTATTTATTTTAGTTGGTATCCATGATACTTGTAGGTATCATGGATACCAACTGAAATAAATAATAATTATATCGTTTTTTCTTAAATAATTAAAAAGTCTCGTGGAAAAATTAGGAGGACCTTAGCAAAAAGTCTGGTGGAAAGACTTAAAAACCCTGCGTGCGTAATGTTTAAATAACAAATAGGTGGAGGAGTGTAACTAGTGTCTTCTTTTATTGACAGTTGCAAGTTAGGTATCAGGACAACAGACCCGTTACATCGGGAGAGGTTTTCGTCCGTCATGCCTTCACTAGGGACGAAAGGGCCTTTGTAGAAACCAGGCATGAGATTCCCCCCTCCGGTGTTGTCACCATTGAAGTCTTCCCTCCGATTCAAAGGCCCGGACCAACTTGGACCCTAGCGTTCGAAGCCCGGTACCTGAATCTCACCCAGTGGTTGGGTGAGGTACAAAGGGCCAAGAGTCCCGCTGGGGTTTTCCTCCAGTCCACAATAGTGACTCCAAACCCCACGGTTGGGGATGAGGTGATAGTTGCCCTTAACTCCACAGAACCTCTTGTGTACTTCAATTACGAGGTACTAGCCCGGGGCAACCTCCTCTACGCCACCACATTACAGGCTAGGGGCGTCAACACCCACACCTTCAGGTTCATAGCCTCTGCCGCCATGTACCCCCGGTCCAGACTCATACTCTACTCTGTCAGAGATGATGGGGAAGTAGTGGCAGATTCTTTGCATTTCAATGTACAGAGAAGACCAAAGGACAAGGTCAGTGACTACAAAATAGCACCTATTAATTTATTATTTGATTAGTTGCATTCCTTCTTGGACATCTTAATACAGTAGAAATCCTCTATAGTGAAGTTATCTATAGTGAATGTATAGTACTACCCCGTATAGTGGACACATTATCTTTAGTCTGCAATAAATCTTTAGAAAACGAATGCCTTTTATAATAATATGCAATAATCATCATATCCCCCTGTTGTTTTTTCACAGGTTGTACTATCAGTGTCCCCCAAGTGGGTGGATGTGTCCGGCGAAGGAGGCACCGTTTCCATTTCCATATCTGCCAGGCCTAACAGTGTAGTGGGCGTTGCTGCAGTGGACAGGAAGACCCTCAGCCTCATGGGTGATGCCTATAGACTGCAGCAGGTGAGAACAGGCTATAACTAGAGCCTTAGCTATGAATTATCGGTCAGTTCCACATCTTCGTTAATATAATTAATTAACGATATTGCTAATAAGAATAATTTTTTTTATTGGTATCCATGATACTTATATGTATCATGAATAGCTACAAATTAAAATAAAAATTTAATTATTATATCGTTTTTTCTTATATGACCGAAGATGTGGAACTGACCGTTAATTCGTAACTTACCCTACACGTATTGTACACCGAAATATACTTAATTATCTGTTATTTTCTCTAATTGTTTTTTAATTACGATTTATATATTCGGTGTGATAACATTGTTAGTTTTATGATTATAAATATATTATTCATTATTTTTATTAGATGGTGGTTCTCGACATAAATACACATCTATGTATATATGTTTATTGTTTAATTATTGTTCTAATCTTGTTTGTTCATTATATGTTGCGTGTATATATTATATCTTGAAGTTTTAATAGTTTATGTCATTAATTAAATATTCCCTTTACATTTATAAATTTTAACTATTTTAATTTCTTAATTCATTCATTATGCCACATATATGAGCTACCTCGTTGCGCTTTTATTTATTGTCTAAATTCAGACCAAATTGGACGCGCAGCGAGTTAGCTCTAAATCTTAACCTTTGTTCTGAGGTTTTCCCACCAGACTAAGGTAACCTCAAACAGCTGATGCTGACACAGGTCAGTTACCTCCACAATCCCTTACTAACAACAACTTCCTCAAACATCCGTGTCTCGAAGACTAGCTAAAATATGTTGGGCTAAAGGAGACAGGAAGGCCATCTCGGTTGCCGGTTGAGGCATGTTACCTGGCGTTAGTTAACCGGACACCTGGCACTGAAAGGGACACGATGGACTGGAAGACGGCTATGGCATGATTTATGTTAGAGATTTAGGTAAGACTAATTCGCATGGCGCACAATTTGGTTTTGAATCTCTAATTAATTATGTTTGTGTATATATATTTCCATTCATAATAAGATAATAAGACTATGTTCCAAATTAAAAATAAAGGCAACTAGGTGGCTCATTTTATATATATCCTACTTTCAATGTTTTCAATTTTTCACTCCTAAAATTCTATTAAATTTCTATCGTTAAATTCTATTAAATTTCTATCGTTAAAATTCTATTAAATTTCTATTAAATTTCTATTAAATTCTATTAAATTCTATTTGTTAAATTCTGTTAAATTCTGTTAAATTCTATTTGTTAAATTCTGTTAAATTCTATTATTAAATTCTATTAAATTCTATTATTAAATTCTGTCTCTGTTAAAAATGCTACTAATTTTTACAGTCCATAAATTTAACCTAATCTTCAATTTATACAAGTTTAATATTATAAATCTCTTAAAATTTATTTCCCACAGTCACTGTTGCTGGTGCTGAGTTCCCGTATCGCCATTCTTCACGGGGACTAAACTATATATCAAGACTCTGGACAATTATCACGAACTATAACCTAAATTGTTCATAGATAACCAATACAATATAGGTGTTATTTAAACTTTCATTTATCCTTATTCAGTGTTTTGTTAATAGGCTATTATTTCAGTACATGGAACCTCCGGCGGGACTAGTCTGCTGCTGTGCCTGAATCTTCATTAATGTTTTCTTTCAGTATGTCTTTGTTGTGTGTCTTAATAGGGGGTGCATGCTCCTGGTGGCTATCGAGGTGGCTGATTTCGTCGTATGTTGTTCTAATTTATAAATTTATATTTTGTGCTTTCATTTGTGTATTGTGTACTGTTATATGGTGTGTTTTTTGCAAAGCATAAATTATTCGTAATAATGGTAGATATTAAAGAGTTTACCATATTGGTAAATAAACGTAAACACCTGAGAAAGAAAATTACTGAACTGTTCAATTCACGTGAGCTTTTCATTAATTTGACAGTCCAAGAGATCAAAGAAAAATTTGAGTTGATTGAGAGTTACCTTGCTGATACGGAGAGTATAAACGGGGAAATTCATTTGTATTGCATTGATAAAGATGGTAAATTGGGAGATGATGAGCTAGAAAAATGTCAGGATTATAAAGATAACTTAACTATTTGTGTGTCTAATCTTAAGTCTATCCTTCCTTCCACTAATAATAATTTTGTCCCTGTTAATAATCAGCCGAGTGCATTACGTAGTCCTATCGCTCCATTACCGAAATTCATGAGTACCGATGGTGAAGATCTAACTAGATTTTTTTCTGAATTTGAAGATACTATTAATAAATACCAGTACTCTGAGTACGACAAGTTGCTGCTGTTAAAACAGCAATTGAGTGGTAAGGCTTTAATTCTAGTAAATTCACTAGAGGCAGACAAACAGGGTTATAAAGATGCTAAATGTTTACTTATTAAAGCTCTTGCTTCTGAGGAAACTCAAACTTTCAATACTATTAAGCAGCTAACTGAATTGAAGCTAACCATGAAGGGTGAACCATTTGAGTATATTTCTAAGGTTAGGGTTTTGTCAGAAAATATCCGAAAACTTAATATCACTATTGACGATTTTCTCCAGTTCTTTGTTTGGCAGGGTTTGAACGAGCTTTTTCAAGAACAGCTCACTAATGTCACAAATACTAATAAACCGGCCTTTAACGTAATTATGGATACGTTTTTTATTGCAGCCGAAAGATATTACATTGCTATTAAAAAATTAAAACCTGTTAGGCAAAATGAAGATATGAAACCAATTACGGATGGTTATACTAATGCATTTGCTGCTAGAGTTAATTATAATGCTAGTGGTGATGGTAAATTCAGACAGTGTATTTTGTGTCCCTTAACTAAAAATGAACCCTCCACCCACCCTATTTACAGGTGTGATAAGTACAGGGACTCTAAAGAAAAGATTAAACGTTTGAAGGAATTGAATGGCTGTGTTAAATGTGGTTATATTAACCACCAAATTAATAACTGCAAATTCAAATTGAACAACAGATGCAGACATTGCAATAAATGGCACCAATCTTTCTTGTGCGATGAAAATGCATTAGAATCACGTAACGATAAACCCGTAAGAACTAGTAACCATGCTGCAATTCTATCTGATGTATTTCCAGGTACAGTATCTTCTAATTGTATTTTGCCTACTTTTTCTATGTTTATAGGAGAGACTCATGTAAGAGCCTTGAAAGATTGTGGTAGTCAGGCAAACTTTATTGAAGCAGATTTGGCTGAGAGATTGAACTTAAAAATTATTGAGGATAATGTTTCTGTAGAATTGAATGGAATAAATGTGAAACATAAGTACACTAGTAAAATTGTTCAGATTAAAGCTAAATTTGGTGAATGTGAATACATTATTGAGGCTATAACTATTCCTAATATTAACATTAATTTTACGATTAATTGTTTGGGGTCCATTGTTGATAAATTTAATACACTTGATTTGCCCCTAGCAGACAGGTTTATTAATTGTAATTCTACGAATGTTGGAAATTTGAAGTTCATCTTAGGTACAAAGGGAGCATACTGCGTGCCCGAAACTGATGTAGTTATTGGAGACGATAAGAAATCTGTGTACTCTCTTACTCCATGTGGCATACTCCTGAGAGGTGACGCCAATGAACTACTCTCTAATCTAAACAAGGTGTGTAATACTTCTCTATCTAATAATCTGCCTCTTAACCCTTTGCAATTGCACGCATCAAATATTTGTATCGATGTGTCTTTGAATGAAGGAAAGGAAAATGAAGATAGTAAGTTGAAACCATTTAATATGTCTAAAGGGCAAATTAATTTGTCAAACCTAGAGAAAGCAAAGGAGCTTATGCTGTCTCAGTATTGTGACTATTACACTAATTATGACCAGGAAAATTGTAATGATAAGGATTCTGAGCTCAATGATTCCCTTGTAAAGTTTGCTTTGAATAGTTTAAGCATAAATTCAGATGGTAGAATTGTAATGCCTTTACTATGGAATAGCTCAGTGTCACACCTGCTAGGTACGAACAGTAACTTAGCAAAAGCAGTGTTAAAAGCAAATCTAAAGAAATTAGTTAAAGACGATATGCTTTTAAAAATGGTAGATCAAACTTTCAAAGATCAGGAAAAAGCAGGAATTGTGGAAAGGATTCACAACTTCGACCAATTCTCAAATGAAAATCCTAACCACAGCTTTTTAGCTCACTTTGGTGTATATAAATTGAATAGAGAAACCACGAAGGTCAGAGTAGTCTATATGTCCAATGTTTGTGAACAAAACCCAGATTTCAAACTTACGGTTAATCATAACCAGGCTATACATAGTGGACCTTCACTCAATCAAAAACTCTCATCGTCACTGTTACACCTGCGTTTTGATCCTTTTTTGCTGTGTTTCGATATAGTCAAAGCATTCAATTGCATTGCATTGAGTGAGGTAGATATGAACCGTCTATTGTTCTATTGGTTCCGTGACGTCACTAAGAGGGATTTTACGATAGTTCCTTACAGACATCTTAGACTGAGCTTTGGTATACGCTGTAGCCCCACTATCCTCATGTTGGCCCTGTATTACATTTTAGTTTTAAATGTAGAGGGAGAAGACCGTAGAGTCGTTCAAATGAAGAAATTAATTTATCAATTAGCGTACATGGATAATCTTGCAGTTACTGCTACTAGCAGGGAAGAATTAGTAGATTACTATAATTTATTGACTCCTATTTTTGGTGAATTTGGATTTCCACTCCAACAGTTTATATGTAACGATAAACTACTTCAAAATGACATAGATGAAATGGCAGATACTGAAACTAGCGGTACTGTGAAGTTGCTGGGAATAAATTGGAATAGAGAGAGTGATACCTTAGCAACAAAAGCTATTAATTTGGATATAAAAGCTAATACTAAGCGCTCCATATTATCCTCTGTTGCTTCTCAGTTCGACATTTATAACTACAACGGGCCGTTGTTAAACAGAGCTCGTTTGTTTCTGCACGAATTGCAATGCAATTCTTCCATAGGATGGGATGATAAACTCTCCGTAGATTTACTGAGAGAGTGGTGTAATATTTGCAGACAAGCTAATTCTTCACCAGTAATAGAGATTGAACGATTTGTCGGCAACAGAAATAGCAAGTACAGACTGCTGGCATTTTCTGACAGTAGTAAAACCATATACGGAGTTGTGGTTTACATCAAAGATCTTCAGACTAATAAAACTACTTTTCTCCTAGCTAAAAATCGCATTGTTAACAAGCAAATGGAGGATAAGAGTATCCCTTCGTTAGAAATGCAGGGAATAGTTCTAGCTGTTGAGTGTTTATTGGATATATACAATGAGCTAGGTGGCAGTCAGTGCGTTTGTCCTATTGATATTAGTGACATGTATGTATATTCCGATAGTTTGGTATGCTTATCATGGATAAATGCACACGTTAATAAATTAGACAAGCCACAAAAGCGATCTGTTTTTATACAGAATAGGCTGCTTAAGATTTGTAAACTGTGTGATACATTTCCTATAACTTTCAATTTTGTTTCAGGGATGGAAAATCCTTCAGATTGTATGACTAGATGTCTCTCTCATAAAATGTTAAGTCAGACATGCTATATTTCAGGACCTACATTTATAGATACTAAGGACCAGCTTAGCAGAGAGGATATCATGTCTGTAACTGTAACTAATCCTAACGTGAGTCTATCTGAACCCATAGAGGTACTATCTGCCAGTTTTGCTCATGATGATTTGAGATATGAAGAAAATCTAACAAACTCCTCCTCATTCATTAAATTACGTGGCATTTACAGTAAGGTTTTCATGTTCATTAACAAACTGAAGCATCGTGCTAAATTAGCGCAACTATCTCATGCCACTGATTATAATTTCTATAAAGAGTCTACGGACTTTCTCATAAAGAATGATCAATGCAAGGGGTATAATGATATAGTTTCTTATTTTGAGGGTGGTAGTAAACTTGTGAAAGATATCCCTAATTTAGTTAAGCAGTTGAATGTGTTTATGGATAACCGTGGATTATTGAGAGTTAGGAGCAAATTTGGGAGAATGGTTAAAGGCAAACTCGCTATATTTCCGGTATTACTAGTTAAACGCAGTAGACTCACTGATTTATTTGTGGAATATTTTCATGATAAGATGTCTCATTCAGGGGTTTACAACGTGATAAGTGAGTTGAGAAAATTGGTTTACATTCCTCATTTATTTTCAGTTGTTAAAAAGGTGATTAGGCGTTGTATTGTTTGCCGTAGGTTCAAAGCCAGACCAATTCAGGTTAATCAAAGCCCTTACAGGGAAAATAGAATAAATCCGCCTCAAATTCCTTATCGACATATTTATATGGACTTTTTTGGACCTTACCAGGTGAAAGTCAACAATGTAAAATCGAAGGTTTACATTCTGTGCATTACTTGTACCTATACTAGGGCTATCAACTTGAAACTTTGCATTGATCTTACAGTTAAGGAGTTTTTGCGGGGATTTCAGATTCATTGTTTTGAGTTTGGAGTTCCAACGTACGTAGTAACAGATTTAGGAAGTAACTTTGTGGCTGGCGCTAACATGATTAGAGATTTCTTGAAGGATCCTGAATCTGCTGGGTATTTTGAGGAGAATAATGTATCTCTGATAATATTTGAGCAGTATTTTAAAGGTAACAGTTCCTTGGGATCGTTGGTAGAGAGTTGCGTCAAGTTATCAAAACGACTCATATTTGGTGCTATTAGGAATAACATTTTGAATTTCAGAGATTTTGAATTCCTCATTGCCCAAACTGTTCACTTGGTCAATAAGCGTCCTATCGCATTTAAAGAGAGCTTGAGGGATTTAGAGAGTGACGACTTTCTCAAAGTTGTTACCCCGGAAATTTTGGTGCGGGGACACGAGATGCTTTCCATTAATTTGATCCCTAGTTTACAGGCAGATGTTGATCACGCCGATCCAGATTGGAGTTCAGAAAGTCCTCTTCACTCCGCCAGAAATGCATCGAGGAATTTACAGATAGTGAGGCAATCTCTAATTGATCTCTATCATGGCGAATTTTTAAGCACCTTGATTGAGCAAGCAGTTGACGTGAGGGATCGCTACAAGCCCGTCAAACATGATTTGATAAAAAGGGGCGACATCGTATTACTGAGGGAGGCGAATACTAAGATTTCTCAGTACCCAATGGGAATAGTACAGTCTGTTGTTACAAACATCAACAATGAAGTCACTGGTGCAACTATTTTTAAGGGAGGTACCAGAGAATTAGTTAAACGTCACTCTACGTCGCTCATTCCATTGCTGACTGATGATGGTGGCTGTGACTATGAGGAAGCAGTGAAACCATGCGACGCACCTGAAGCTGCTACCGGTAATACCCGCCCCCAGCGTGCAGCAAAAGACCGATGTATACGTACACTTAGGAGCTATTGCGATACATAAATTGTGATTTATGTATTATTTGATTCACCTTTATTTTTTTCAAAGGTGAACGCCCCCCTCGGAGTGTACATAAATACACATCTATGTATATATGTTTATTGTTTAATTATTGTTCTAATCTTGTTTGTTCATTATATGTTGCGTGTATATATTATATCTTGAAGTTTTAATAGTTTATGTCATTAATTAAATATTCCCTTTACATTTATAAATTTTAACTATTTTAATTTCTTAATTCATTCATTATGCCACATATATGAGCTACCTCGTTGCGCTTTTATTTATTGTCTAAATTCAGACCAAATTGGACGCGCAGCGAGTTAGCTCTAAATCTTAACCTTTGTTCTGAGGTTTTCCCACCAGACTAAGGTAACCTCAAACAGCTGATGCTGACACAGGTCAGTTACCTCCACAATCCCTTACTAACAACAACTTCCTCAAACATCCGTGTCTCGAAGACTAGCTAAAATATGTTGGGCTAAAGGAGACAGGAAGGCCATCTCGGTTGCCGGTTGAGGCATGTTACCTGGCGTTAGTTAACCGGACACCTGGCACTGAAAGGGACACGATGGACTGGAAGACGGCTATGGCATGATTTATGTTAGAGATTTAGGTAAGACTAATTCGCATGGCGCACAATTTGGTTTTGAATCTCTAATTAATTATGTTTGTGTATATATATTTCCATTCATAATAAGATAATAAGACTATGTTCCAAATTAAAAATAAAGGCAACTAGGTGGCTCATTTTATATATATCCTACTTTCAATGTTTTCAATTTTTCACTCCTAAAATTCTATTAAATTTCTATCGTTAAATTCTATTAAATTTCTATCGTTAAAATTCTATTAAATTTCTATTAAATTTCTATTAAATTCTATTAAATTCTATTTGTTAAATTCTGTTAAATTCTATTTGTTAAATTCTGTTAAATTCTATTATTAAATTCTATTAAATTCTATTATTAAATTCTGTCTCTGTTAAAAATGCTACTAATTTTTACAGTCCATAAATTTAACCTAATCTTCAATTTATACAAGTTTAATATTATAAATCTCTTAAAATTTATTTCCCACAGTCACTGTTGCTGGTGCTGAGTTCCCGTATCGCCATTCTTCACGGGGACTAAACTATATATCAAGACTCTGGACAATTATCACGAACTATAACCTAAATTGTTCATAGATAACCAATACAATATAGGTGTTATTTAAACTTTCATTTATCCTTATTCAGTGTTTTGTTAATAGGCTATTATTTCAGTACATGTTGAAATAGAAAATAAATTTAATACCTGAAAATAAATTCAATACCTGCATGTATCATGGATACCAATTAAAATTAAAATGAAATAATAATTATTATATAATTATTTCTTACGTGTCCGAAAATGTGGAACTGACCGATAATTAAGAACTTACCCTAGCTAAATAATGTAAATTGTCGTCATCTATAAATCCATTGAAAAATTTCAGGATGACATCGTGAGAGAGATGGTCTCATACGACTCAGGACTCTCCTTCCACCAAAGTTACTCCCCCATCAGGAGCAAGAGATCCATAGAGACATCCTACAACTGGTATGGCACATCTACTGCCCATGATGTCTTCGACAACGCAGGCCTCGTTGTCATGACCAACGGAAACATCTACCAACAGAGTGACTTGCAACGGGGTGATTTCTTACCAGGTAACTACTTGCAATCTTTTTATATTGAGTATCTTTTTAAGGAGTAAAAACGAGGGGAAATGATTCATCTCAATAATTATTTGGCTATTCATTCAATTTTTTTCAATTATTTCATGTTTTTATTTTTCAAATTTTAAATTTAATTTTTTTTATAAATTTTTTTTTATTTCAATTTCTTTCCTAATTTCATTTAATTTTTTTAAATTTATAATTCCATTTTCCAATCATCAATCAATGTTTTAACTAAATTTGGAACATATCTGATTTACATTCATATTCTTGACCGAAGCATCTATTTGAAATGTTTGATAGCATTGAAGTGATAATAATTCATGTACCAGGACATGGGCCCATTGACGGCAGAGGCTGGGACCCGGAAAAACTTCCAGCGGCTTACAATGGGGCTTTCGGACGCCTTCCAACTGACCAGTCGAACGGTGTGAGCATTCTAAAGCCAGACCTTGGACCAGGAGTGGCTTACAAAGCCCCCCCTAGACCCCCTCTAGCTGGACCCTATGCTTTCTCCTTCCTACCTCCACCCCCAGACCACAAGCCCCGGATTCACCTGTCCCAGTCCCTGCCCCCCACATGGCTCTTCACCCTCAGACAGACGGGACTGAATGGCATAATATCTTGGAGAGAAAAACTACCTAAATTGCCCTCAAGTTACGTCATGACAGCCTTCGCCATTGATGACTTTGATGGTTTGACTCTGGCGGAGACAAGTGAGACGGTGAGTGGGGGTTTGAAGGATTTTATTTCTATTTTATAGAGCTTTTCTGTTTACTCCAAATTATTAGTTAATTAATTTCAATACCGGCATATCTCAAAATTGTTTAAATTTATTTCACTGGACAGCTTTTTAAATTTTTATTAGCTAATCCGTTCAGATTATACCTTCATGCATTGAGTTTACATGACCTTTTCTCAACTAAAAAAGGATAATAAACATAATGGTGTAGATTCGTAATTTTTGAACAGGATTGAAGGTATGCGCCTTCAAACGGTACGTACGTAGTGATGTAATCTAAAATTCGCGAGTTTTAGTTATGACATTATTGAAACGATAAACTTTATAATTTTCATACAGTAGAAGTCCTATATAGTGAATGATTTAGGATGTAGCCTGTATAGTGAGTGAACAAATTTTCTTTAGTCTGCGATAAATTCCTACAGTTTTAGAAAACTAAAGGATATTTTTGTCATAGCTAGCTATCAAAGAAAATCTGTTCGCTATAGAGGCTACATCCTAACTCATTCACTATAGAGGAGTTCACTAAACAGGAGTTCACTATAGAGGAGTTCACTATAGAGGAGTTCACTATAGAGGAGTTCACTATAGAGGAGTTCTACTATTTTTCTAAAAAAATCACTTCGTTTTCCAGGTGACAGCGTACCGTCCGTTCTACGTGTCAATGCGACTACCTAAGTCAGTGTACAGGGGAGAGGCCGTGGCCGTGGAGTTGGTGGTGTTCAACAACAGGAACAGAAACACCTCTGCCACTGTGACCATTCACAACGATGAGGGGGAGTTCCTCTTCCCTGACTTCTCCAATGAAATAGACCAGGGATGTGAGTACAGAATGAAAAACATCTTGTGAAGTAAATAAAATGAAAAACATCTTGTGAAGTAAATAAAATGAAAACATCTTATGAAGTAAATAAAATGAAAAACATCTTGTGAAGTAAATAAAATGAAAAACATCTTGTGAAGTAAATAAAATGAGAAACATCTTGTGAAGTAAATAAAATGAAAAACATCTTGTTTAAGTAAATAAAATGAAAAACATCTTGTGAAGTAAATAAAATGAGAAACATCTTGTGAAGTAAATAAAATGAAAAACATCTTGTTTAAGTAAATAAAATGAAAAACATCTTGTGAAGTTAATAAAATGAAAAACATCTTATGAAGTAAATAAAATGAAAAACATCTTATGAAGTAAATAAAATGAGAAACATTTTGTGAAGTAAATAAAATGAAAAACATCTTGTTTAAGTAAATAAAATGAAAAACATCTTGTGAAGTAAATAAAATGAAAAACATCTTGTGAAGTAAATAAAATGAAAAACATCTTGTGAAGTAAATAAAATGAAAAACATCTTGTGAAGTAAATAAAATGAAAAACATCTTGTGAAGTAAATAAAATGAAAAACATCTTGTGAAGTAAATAAAATGAAAACATCTTATGAAGTAAATAAAATGAAAAACATCTTGTGAAGTAAATAAAATGAAAAACATCTTGTGAAGTAAATAAAATGAGAAACATCTTGTGAAGTAAATAAAATGAAAAACATCTTGTTTAAGTAAATAAAATGAAAAACATCTTGTGAAGTAAATAAAATGAGAAACATCTTGTGAAGTAAATAAAATGAAAAACATCTTGTTTAAGTAAATAAAATGAAAAACATCTTGTGAAGTTAATAAAATGAAAAACATCTTATGAAGTAAATAAAATGAAAAACATCTTATGAAGTAAATAAAATGAGAAACATCTTGTGAAGTAAATAAAATGAAAAACATCTTGTTTAAGTAAATAAAATGAAAAACATCTTGTGAAGTAAATAAAATGAAAAACATCTTGTGAAGTAAATAAAATGAAAAACATCTTGTGAAGTAAATAAAATGAAAAACATCTTGTGAAGTAAATAAAATGAAAAACATCTTGTGAAGTAAATAAAATGAAAAACATCTTGTGAAGTAAATGAAATGAAAAATATCTTATGAAGTAAATAAAATGAAAACATCTTATGAAGTAAATAAAATGAAAAACATCTTGTGAAGTAAATAAAATGAAAAACATCTTGTGAAGTAAATAAAATGAAAACATCTTGTGAAGTAAATAAAATGAAAAACATCTTGTGAAGTAAATAAAATGAAAACATCTTGTGAAGTAAATAAAATGAAAAACATCTTGTGAAGTAAATAAAATGAAAAACATCTTATGAAGTAAATAAAATGAAAAACATCTTATGAAGTAAATAAAATGAAAAACATCTTGTTTAAGTAAATAAAATGAAAAACATCTTATGAAGTAAATAAAATGAAAAACATCTTGTTTAAGTGAATAAAATGAAAAACATCTTGTGAAGTAAATAAAATGAAAACATCTTATGAAGTAAATAAAATGAAAAACATCTTGTGAAGTAAATAAAATGAAAACATCTTATGAAGTAAATAAAATGAAAACATCTTGTTTAAGTAAATAAAATGAAAAACATCTTGTGAAGTAAATAAAATGAAAAACATCTTATGAAGTAAATAAAATGAAAAACATCTTGTTTAAGTAAATAAAATGAAAAACATCTTATGAAGTAAATAAAATGAAAAACATCTTATGAAGTAAATAAAATGAAAAACATCTTGTTTAAGTAAATAAAATGAAAAACATCTTATGAAGTAAATAAAATGAAAAACATCTTATGAAGAAATAAAATGAAAAACATCTTGTTTAAGTAAATAAAATGAAAAACATCTTATGAAGTAAATAAAATGAAAAACATCTTATGAAGTAAATAAAATGAAAAACATCTTGTTTAAGTAAATAAAATGAAAAACATCTTATGAAGTAAATAAAATGAAAAACATCTTGTGAAGTAAATAAAATGAAAAACATCTTGTGAAGTAAATAAAATGAAAACATCTTGTGAAGTAAATAAAATGAAAAACATCTTGTGAAGTAAATAAAATGAAAACATCTTATGAAGTAAATAAAATGAAAAACATCTTGTGAAGTAAATAAAATGAAAAACATCTTATGAAGTAAATAAAATGAAAAACATCTTGTTTAAGTAAATAAAATGAAAAAAATCTTATGAAGTAAATAAAATGAAAAACATCTTGTGAAGTAAATAAAATGAAAAACATCTTGTGAAGTAAATAAAATGAAAAACATCTTGTGAAGTAAATAAAATGAAAACATCTTGTGAAGTAAATAAAATGAAAAACATCTTGTGAAGTAAATAAAATGAAAACATCTTATGAAGTAAATAAAATGAAAAACATCTTGTGAAGTAAATAAAATGAAAAACATCTTATGAAGTAAATAAAATGAAAAACATCTTGTTTAAGTAAATAAAATGAAAAACATCTTGTGAAGTAAATAAAATGAAAAACATCTTGTGAAGTAAATAAAATGAAAACATCTTGTGAAGTAAATAAAATGAAAAACATCTTGTGAAGTAAATAAAATGAAAACATCTTATGAAGTAAATAAAATGAAAAACATCTTGTGAAGTAAATAAAATGAAAACATCTTGTGAAGTAAATAAAATGAAAAACATCTTGTGAAGTAAATAAAATGAAAACATCTTATGAAGTAAATAAAATGAAAAACATCTTGTGAAGTAAATAAAATGAAAACATCTTATGAAGTAAATAAAATGAAAAACATCTTGTTTAAGTAAATAAAATGAAAAACATCTTGTGAAGTAAATAAAATGAAAAACATCTTGTGAAGTAAATAAAATGAAAAACATCTTGTGAAGTAAATAAAATGAAAAACATCTTGTGAAGTAAATAAAATGAAAAACATCTTGTGAAGTAAATAAAATGAAAAACATCTTGTGAAGTAAATAAAATGAAAAACATCTTATGAAGTAAATAAAATGAAAAACATCTTGTGAAGTAAATAAAATGAAAAACATCTTGTGAAGTAAATAAAATGAAAAACATCTTGTGAAGTAAATAAAATGAAAAACATCTTATGAAGTAAATAAAATGAAAAACATCTCATGAAGTAAATAAAATGAAAAACATCTTATGAAGTAAATAAAATGAAAACATCTTATGAAGTTAATAAATGAGTAGTGAATTTAGTAATGATAATTGAC
>CANNZV010005458.1:24800-37569 GCA_947561585.1 Caprella mutica
TGTAAATAATCTCTGTTTGCAATCTCCTTTACTGTAAATAATCTCTGTTTGCAATCTCCTTTACTGTAAATAATCTCTGTTTGCAATCTCCTTTACTGTAAATAATCTCTGTTTGCAATCTCCTTTACTGTAAATAATCTCTGTTTGCAATCTCCTTTACTGTAAATAATCTCTGTTTGCAATCTCCTTTACTGTAAATAATCTCTGTTTGCAATCTCCTTTACTGTAAATAATCTCTGTTTGCAATCTCCTTTACTGTAAATAATCTCTGTTTGCAATCTCCTTTACTGTAAATAATCTGTTGGTAAACTCCTTTACTGTAAATAATCTCTGTTTGCAATCTCCTTTACTGTAAATAATCTCTGTTTGCAATCTCCTTTACTGTAAATAATCTCTGTTGGCAATCTCCTTTACTGTAAATAATCTCTGTTTGCAATCTCCTTTACTGTAAATAATCTCTGTTTGCAATCTCCTTTACTGTAAATAATCTCTGTTTGCAATCTCCTTTACTGTAAATAATCTCTGTTTGCAATCTCCTTTACTGTAAATAATCTCTGTTTGCAATCTCCTTTACTGTAAATAATCTCTGTTTGCAATCTCCTTTACTGTAAATAATCTCTGTTTGCAATCTCCTTTACTGTAAATAATCTCTGTTTGCAATCTCCTTTACTGTAAATAATCTCTGTTTGCAATCTCCTTTACTGTAAATAATCTCTGTTTGCAATCTCCTTTACTGTAAATAATCTCTGTTTGCAATCTCCTTTACTGTAAATAATCTCTGTTTGCAATCTCCTTTACTGTAAATAATCTCTGTTTGCAATCTCCTTTACTGTAAATAATCTCTGTTTGCAATCTCCTTTACTGTAAATAATCTCTGTTTGCAATCTCCTTTACTGTAAATAATCTCTGTTTGCAATCTCCTTTACTGTAAATAATCTCTGTTTGCAATCTCCTTTACTGTAAATAATCTCTGTTTGCAAACTCCTTTACTGTAAATAATCTCTGTTTGCAATCTCCTTTACTGTAAATAATCTCTGTTTGCAATCTCCTTTACTGTAAATAATCTCTGTTTGCAAACTCCTTTACTGTAAATAATCTCTGTTTGCAATCTCCTTTACTGTAAATAATCTCTGTTTGCAATCTCCTTTACTGTAAATAATCTCTGTTTGCAATCTCCTTTACTGTAAATAATCTCTGTTTGCAATCTCCTTTACTGTAAATAATCTGTTGGTAAACTCCTTTACTGTAAATAATCTCTGTTTGCAATCTCCTTTACTGTAAATAATCTCTGTTTGCAATCTCCTTTACTGTAAATAATCTCTGTTGGTAAACTCCTTTACTGTAAATAATCTCTGTTTGCAATCTCCTTTACTGTAAATAATCTCTGTTTGCAATCTCCTTTACTGTAAATAATCTCTGTTTGCAATCTCCTTTACTGTAAATAATCTCTGTTTGCAATCTCCTTTACTGTAAATAATCTCTGTTTGCAATCTCCTTTACTGTAAATAATCTCTGTTTGCAATCTCCTTTACTGTAAATAATCTCTGTTTGCAATCTCCTTTATTGTAAATAATCTCTGTTTGCAATCTCCTTTACTGTAAATAATCTCTGTTTGCAATCTCCTTTACTGTAAATAATCTCTGTTTGCAATCTCCTTTACTGTAAATAATCTCTGTTTGCAATCTCCTTTACTGTAAATAATCTCTGTTTGCAATCTCCTTTACTGTAAATAATCTCTGTTTGCAATCTCCTTTACTGTAAATAATCTCTGTTTGCAATCTCCTTTACTGTAAATAATCTCTGTTTGCAATCTCCTTTACTGTAAATAATCTCTGTTTGCAATCTCCTTTACTGTAAATAATCTCTGTTTGCAATCTCCTTTACTGTAAATAATCTCTGTTGGTAAACTCCTTTACTGTAAATAATCTCTGTTTGCAATCTCCTTTACTGTAAATAATCTCTGTTTGCAATCTCCTTTACTGTAAATAATCTTTGTTTGCAATCTCCTTTACTGTAAATAATCTCTGTTTGCAATCTCCTTTACTGTAAATAATCTATGTTTGCAATCTCCTTTACTGTAAATAATCTCTGTTTGCAATCTCCTTTACTGTAAATAATCTCTGTTTGCAATCTCCTTTACTGTAAATAATCTCTGTTGGCAAACTACTTTACTGTAAATAATCTCTGTTGGCAAACTACTTTACTGTAAATAATCTCTGTTTGCAATCTCCTTTACTGTAAATAATCTCTGTTTGCAATCTCCTTTACTGTAAATAATCTCTGTTTGCAATCTCCTTTACTGTAAATAATCTCTGTTTGCAATCTCCTTTACTGTAAATAATCTCTGTTTGCAATCTCCTTTACTGTAAATAATCTCTGTTTGCAATCTCCTTTACTGTAAATAATCTCTGTTTGCAATCTCCTTTACTGTAAATAATCTCTGTTTGCAATCTCCTTTACTGTAAATAATCTCTGTTTGCAATCTCCTTTACTGTAAATAATCTCTGTTTGCAATCTCCTTTACTGTAAATAATCTCTGTTGGTAAACTCCTTTACTGTAAATAATCTCTGTTTGCAATCTTCTTTACTGTAAATAATCTCTGTTTGCAATCTCCTTTACTGTAAATAATCTCTGTTTGCAATCTCCTTTACTGTAAATAATCTCTGTTTGCAATCTCCTTTACTGTAAATAATCTCTGTTTGCAATCTCCTTTACTGTAAATAATCTCTGTTTGCAATCTCCTTTACTGTAAATAATCTCTGTTTGCAATCTCCTTTACTGTAAATAATCTCTGTTGGCAAACTACTTTACTGTAAATAATCTCTGTTGGCAAACTACTTTACTGTAAATAATCTCTGTTTGCAATCTCCTTTACTGTAAATAATCTCTGTTTGCAATCTCCTTTACTGTAAATAATCTCTGTTTGCAATCTCCTTTACTGTAAATAATCTCTGTTTGCAATCTCCTTTACTGTAAATAATCTCTGTTTGCAATCTCCTTTACTGTAAATAATCTCTGTTTGCAATCTCCTTTACTGTAAATAATCTCTGTTTGCAATCTCCTTTACTGTAAATAATCTCTGTTTGCAATCTCCTTTACTGTAAATAATCTCTGTTGGTAAACTCCTTTACTGTAAATAATCTCTGTTTGCAATCTCCTTTACTGTAAATAATCTCTGTTTGCAATCTCCTTTACTGTAAATAATCTCTGTTGGTAAACTCCTTTACTGTAAATAATCTCTGTTTGCAATCTCCTTTACTGTAAATAATCTCTGTTTGCAATCTCCTTTACTGTAAATAATCTCTGTTTGCAATCTCCTTTACTGTAAATAATCTCTGTTTGCAATCTCCTTTACTGTAAATAATCTCTGTTTGCAATCTCCTTTACTGTAAATAATCTCTGTTTGCAATCTCCTTTACTGTAAATAATCTCTGTTTGCAATCTCCTTTACTGTAAATAATCTCTGTTTGCAATCTCCTTTACTGTAAATAATCTCTGTTTGCAATCTCCTTTACTGTAAATAATCTCTGTTTGCAATCTCCTTTACTGTAAATAATCTCTGTTTGCAATCTCCTTTACTGTAAATAATCTCTGTTTGCAATCTCCTTTACTGTAAATAATCTCTGTTTGCAATCTCCTTTACTGTAAATAATCTCTGTTTGCAATCTCCTTTACTGTAAATAATCTCTGTTTGCAATCTCCTTTACTGTAAATAATCTCTGTTTGCAATCTCCTTTACTGTAAATAATCTCTGTTTGCAATCTCCTTTACTGTAAATAATCTCTGTTTGCAATCTCCTTTACTGTAAATAATCTCTGTTTGCAATCTCCTTTACTGTAAATAATCTCTGTTTGCAATCTCCTTTACTGTAAATAATCTCTGTTTGCAATCTCCTTTACTGTAAATAATCTCTGTTTATAATCTCCTTTACTGTAAATAATCTCTGTTTGCAATCTCCTTTACTGTAAATAATCTCTGTTTGCAATCTCCTTTACTGTAAATAATCTCTGTTTGCAATCTCCTTTACTGTAAATAATCTCTGTTTGCAATCTCCTTTACTGTAAATAATCTCTGTTTGCAATCTCCTTTACTGTAAATAATCTCTGTTTGCAATCTCCTTTACTGTAAATAATCTCTGTTTGCAATCTCCTTTACTGTAAATAATCTCTGTTTGCAATCTCCTTTACTGTAAATAATCTCTGTTTGCAATCTCCTTTACTGTAAATAATCTCTGTTTGCAATCTCCTTTACTGTAAATAATCTCTGTTTGCAATCTCCTTTACTGTAAATAATCTCTGTTTGCAATCTCCTTTACTGTAAATAATCTCTGTTGGTAAACTCCTTTACTGTAAATAATCTCTGTTTGCAATCTCCTTTACTGTAAATAATCTCTGTTTGCAATCTCCTTTACTGTAAATAATCTCTGTTTGCAATCTCCTTTACTGTAAATAATCTCTGTTTGCAATCTCCTTTACTGTAAATAATCTCTGTTTGCAATCTCCTTTACTGTAAATAATCTCTGTTTGCAATCTCCTTTACTGTAAATAATCTCTGTTTGCAATCTCCTTTACTGTAAATAATCTCTGTTCGCAATCTCCTTTACTGTAAATAATCTCTGTTGGCAAACTACTTTACTGTAAATAATCTCTGTTGGCAAACTACTTTACTGTAAATAATCTCTGTTTGCAATCTCCTTTACTGTAAATAATCTCTGTTGGCAAACTACTTTACTGTAAATAATCTCTGTTGGCAAACTACTTTACTACAGCAATCTCTTTCTCCCCTCAGGCTGAGGGTCACAAACTGCATGTGAACAAAGCCCTCTACGTAGACTCCACTGCAGACCCCAATTTCTCAGAGACTGTTAACATCACCATACCCAGAAACATAGTCAACAACACTCTCAAGATAGAGGTGAGTTTTAAAAGTCTCATTAATGTGTACACACTGTCAAACACTTCGTCAAACTGGTTAAACATTTAACTTCAAACTATAGAATAGAGATCTAAGTTATTGTATAATTTAACATGAAGGTGATTATATATAATATTTCTACCATCTAATTTTGCACATGAATAGTTTATTTAGTTAACTGAAATATCTAATTTTTACAATACCTACAGGCTATATTTATTTTTTAAACATCAATATTACAGCCAACAATTGATGATGTACTGTTTGTGTTTGTTTAATATGTTGTCATTACATGTTAACCTTCAGCTTCATTTGTTATAAAGTGTGTATCCTTTTCTCCAGGTCTCAGCAGTCGGAGACATCCTAGGCCCCGCTGTAGCCTCTCTAGAGGAGCTGGTGAAGCTACCTAGAGGCTGTGGTGAACAGAATATGGCTAACATGATCCCTATACTCGTTAGGATGCAGCACTTAAAGGTACCATCAACTAAATATAACACTAGATCATGAAAACGGATAACTACAGTAGAACTCCTCAATAGTGAACTGGTTTTTTTTAGTCTCCCTTAAAATAGCTTTTCGTTTTCTAAAACTGGTAGGAATTCATCGTAGACTATAAAGAAAATCTTTCACTATAGACACGTGTGAGAAATGCCTGTCTCTTTCCATCGTTTTAATATTCTCTTTTTAATTATCACAATGTAGTGTTAGAGTATTATTCTAATTGAAGTAATTCTTTCCAGTCGGTTGGAGAGTTGAGCAGAACTCTGGAGGAGAAGAGTGTTGCCATATTGGCAGAGAGACTGCAACAACAGTACACCTACAGGCAACTAGATGGATCCTTTGCCTTCTTTGACGAGTATAGGGACACCATGGGAAGTACTTGGTGAGTGAGGGCAGTACTTGGTGAGTGAGGGGAGTACTTGGTGAGTGAGGGGAGTACTTGGTGAGTGAGGGGAGTACTTGGTGAGTGAGGGCAGTACTTGGTGAGTGAGGGGAGTACTTGGTGAGTGAGGGTAGTACTTGGTGAGTGAGGGCAGTACTTGGTGAGTGAGGGGAGTACTTGGTGAGTGAGGGGAGTACTTGGTGAGTGAGGGTAGTACTTGAAGAGTGAGGGTAATCTTACTTTCAATGAGAGTCAGTTAAATCAAATATAATTCTTAAATATCCACTATTCATTTATTTATGGAAACGGTTGATGTCAAAATAGTAAAATGACAGGTCAGTTTCTGACCCATTCCCCCCCTCCCCTCCCTCACAATGCACCTATTTACTCAGGTTGACTGCTTTTGTAGTCAAGTCACTTCGCTCAGTGAGTGAGTACGTAGACGTTCCCCGTGACGTCATCACCTCTGCTCTGGCCTGGTTGGTGAAGCAACAGGAGGGGGATGGCTCCTTCAGTGAAGCCAACCCTGATACTTTCGGGGCAACTAATGAGTCGCGCACTACCCCTCTCGCTCTGACGTCATACGTTCTACTGGCATTTTTAGAAGTAGAGGTGAGTTACGTAATACGGAATAAATATTATTCTGTAATGCTGCTTCACACATGTCAGCAGTGATCAGTCCGGGACGTCTCCGGTCCGGCTCCTCTCAGGATCCGGTAGCTACTGTATGAATGTGTGCGTTGAAATTAAAGTAAAGATACATTTTTTCAATGACACTGAAGCACTGAGAGGAGACAGACCGGATACGTCCCGGACGGATCACTGATATGTGTGAAGCGGGGTACGGTCAAGAGCCCCCCCGGTCAAGACCCCCCCCGGTCATGAGCCCCCCCGGTCACGAGCCCCCCCGGTCATGAGCCCCCCTAGGTCATAAGCCCCCCCGGTCACGAGCCCCCTCTCCATGTTTTTTTAATCCTTATTTACCTAGTTAAACAAATGAAGAACTACTTAGATAGAAATAACTGAGAGTTGCTAATGTAGTTTGTTGTATCCGCTAGATTGTTGTACTGCACACTTCATGATTGTTTAATGACCTGGCAGGGGGGTTCGGGGGGCGGCACGCCCCCCTATATACATATATTTTATGTCTAATCAGTAATGAACTACAAAAGTGTCAATAAGGATTAAATAATATAGGTAAATAAGGATTTAAAAACAGGGGGCTCTTGACCGGGGGGGGGGGCTTATGACCTAGGGGGGCTCATGACCGGGGGGGCTCTTGACCGGGGGGGCTTATGACCGGGGGGGCTCTTGACCGGGGGGGGCTTATGACCTACACCCGTGTGAAGCAGCCTTAAACCTAACTTATGCTGAAATATGTTTTACTGTAAACTGATTGAATTTAGTGCTCTGACATCAGAAACTCGTCACTTTTGACATAGCAAGTTAAAACATATTCTAACAACTTCAATCATGTTCTAACAAGTTCAATCATGTTCTTAACAAGTTCAATCATGTTCTTAACAACTTCAATCATGTTCTAGCAACTTCAATCATGTTCTTAACAAGTTCAATCATGTTCTTAACAAGTTCAATCATGTTCTTAACAAGTTCAATCATGTTCTTAACAAGTTCAATCATGTTCTTAACAAGTTCAATCATGTTCTAACAACTTCAATCATGTTCTTAACAACTTCAATCATGTTCTGACAAGTTCAATCATGTTCTTAACAACTTCAATCATGTTCTTAACAACTTCAATCATGTTCTTAACAAGTTCAATCATGTTCTTAACAAGTTCAATCATGTTCTTAACAAGTTCAATCATGTTCTTAACAACTTCAATCATGTTCTGACAAGTTCAATCATGTTCTTAACAACTTCAATCATGTTCTAACAACTTCAATCATGTTCTTAACAACTTCAATCATGTTCTTAACAAGTTCAATCATGTTCTTAACAAGTTCAATCATGTTCTTAACAAGTTCAATCATGTTCTTAACAACTTCAATCATGTTCTGACAAGTTCAATCATGTTCTGACAAGTTCAATCATGTTCTAACAACTTCAATCATGTTCTGACAACTTCAATCATGTTCTGACAAGTTCAATCATGTTCTGACAAGTTCAATCATGTTCTGACAAGTTCAATCATGTTCTGACAAGTTCAATCATGTTCTGACAAGTTCAATCATGTTCTAACAACTTCAATCATGTTCTGACAAGTTCAATCATGTTCTGACAAGTTCAATCATGTTCTAACAACTTCAAACATGTTCAACAACTTCGATCATGTTCTGACAAGTTCAATCATGTTCTGACAAGTTCAATAACATGTTCTAACAAGTTCAAACATGTCCTAACAAATTTAGACCATGTTACTATAATGCAATATACTTATTGCTTACACATACTTTTAAACATATTTTACATCAAGTTTTCAAGCTCTATTTTATACCAAGAAATTATCTCTGCAATACAAATAAATGGCAATTCCTTTCCAATTACATTTCTCTAAACAGAAATATCTTTCAACTACTAATTGATTATTTGGATCTATTTACTTAAACGGTCCGAGAAAAGTTTAGACCGTAAAAGTAAATAAAAAATCGGACCGTAAATGTAAAGAGATTGATTATTCCAATATTGTACTAATAGAACAATTCTATTTGGCAGGACTACAGCAGTGCCTCTGTACGCAATGCCGGTAACAGGGCCTTAGAGTACATCTCCTTGGTGCTAACTGAGGGGGGAGACACTGACGACATTTACGGTCTGGCTATCGCTACCTATGCCCTCCACCTCGCTAACCACGCGCACAGAGACACGGCATTCTACATGCTGGAGGGTGAGTTAACTAGTGTGAAAATGATACAAAAAGGGTAAATAGAAAATAAACGTTTAGGCCCCTTTCACACGGGCGTTTTTTCTCATGCCGCAGCGAAGAAAATGGCGCATGAAAAAATGCTACGACTGAATAAACGTATGTGTTTGTATGTACAGTAAGATTGGGCGATTTTTGATGCGGCATTTTTGTAGAAAAAAAATCACTGTAAAATAGACCTAATAATTACTCATTGAATTCCAGGTAAAGCAATTGTCTCCGACTCCAAGAAGCACTGGAGCTTCTCTAACTCCACTCCCATCTCCACCGAAGAGGGAGACATAGTGAGCAGTGAGACACTGGAGCAGACTGCCTATGGCCTCATGACTTACGCCCTCAGGGGCCTCTCTGTGGACAGTGTGGAGGTGGTGAGGTGGATCACAAGCAAGAGGAACCACATGGGTGGATTCTCAACCTCACAGGTAAAAATGCAATCACGTTATTGGAGTATAATTAGTAGACATTACAGGTAAAGCTCTTACAACGGACAATCTCAAAACCGAGACCCTCTATAAAGGACAAAAATTATACGTTCTAAGAGACATGAATCTCCTACAACGACCTCTTCTAATTTTAAATTACATGGTTTAACATATATTTTGTTCGTCTTAAATATATTATAATCAGAGGTATTACAATTTATAATTTAAATACTGTTTTTCTGAATTTCTGTTAGTTATTTGATTTAGTTTTCTTTGACTAGAAATTATCAATTTAAATAAAAAAGAGGTGTAACTATTTATCTGAATTGTTAGACTTTGCTGATAAATTCAAGCAGATTTTCCCTGCTGTCGAAGAAGAGGCAGTAACAAGTGATGTGTTTTGTTCTTTTTTGGATTCATTTTTAACCAAACACAAAAATAAGAATCGGGAAATGAAATAATTTATTTATATATTGTGTTCATTGGAATTAAAGATTATTAGTTATGTTATGTTTATTAGTTTGCATCTACATTCTACGTATATATTTATGTAATTATGTATATGTAAGTGAAGATAAAATTTATTACCCTTATCTTATTCTATTGTACTTTAAGCGACGTGTAATTTTACCTAAATTATTATTTTGTACATATAAAATGAACAACTGAATAATTTAAATTTTATACGATTTCCATTAAAATTTCCATTCAATAATAATATGAGATTGTTTACCTTCATTAGCGTTTCTTATCAATTCTGTAAAAGAAAACTTGCAAAGTTTGAATCCGTAACTGAAGTAAATTCTCAGATTGCATAGCGTCCATTGATCCGTATAGTGGCCACTTTTCCCCTTACGTGTACTGTCCGTTGTACGAGCTTTACCTGTACCTAAATTATCAACAAAGATAACATTTTTCATGAAATGTAAGTTTTTACTCATTCTCGCAAATAATAAATAAATAATTCAATAATTTATTTTTAGATACTACAGTTCAAGTAGATAACGAATTTACTGTACTTTTGTGTGATTTTGTTTTTACTTAGGTACTGCACAATTTATTTAATATTTTTGACTTAATATTACGTTTCACATCAGGACACAACGGTGGGTCTATCCTCTCTAGCCGCGTTGTCGGAGCTACTTCTCTCACTGGTGAGAGGCCCACTCCCAGGGGCGACACTGACCATTCGCGTCGTTTACGGAGAGAGGGGCCACCGCTTCAACGTGCAGAAGGCCAACGCAAGAACTCTCCAGAAAATAGAGCTACCAGAGGACACCAGGTCTGTGGAACTGAGTGCCTCTGGTGATGGAAGAGCTGTGGTGCAAGTGTCATACTCCTACAATGTGCAGGTAGGCACTTAAAGGGACAGTACCATTGTTACCTTCACAGATTGCAGAAGGTAATGTGTTAAGATGCATTTTATTTGTTTATCATCTTGTTATTCGCATAACTCAAAAAGTATTGAACCAAACTGCCTGGAATTTGTTGGAATGATTGGTCAATGTCCAGGAATCAGTTTATTCGATTTTGGGAGCAAACATGTCAAAGGTTAAGGTCAAGGTCATTTTAGCGCAAGGATTATTGGATAGTCAAGGTCATTCATAAGCCGTGGCGAAGGTATGCGCTCTACCGAGTACACGTTCAATTTTTATATAATTTGTTTTTATATTGTAGCTAACAGATAATTTATAATAGATTTACTGTCGAAAATAAATTGAAATATTTTCTTACTATCTTCTTAAATTCTCATGTAGCCTTTTTTCCCAATAATTATTTTTCACACTCTACCTCGTTTTCTTCAGGTGACAGCCCCCAAGCCCGCCTTCTCTCTAGACCCGCAACTGGACAGGACGACTGACGCCAACAAACTCCGTCTGACGGCTTGCACAGGCCTGTTGGTGAGAGGGAATGACACCCAGAGCAGTAACATGGCAGTGATGGAGGTGAAACTGCCCTCTGGATACCTTATTGACAACGATGCTTTGCCAGGTAGGTTCGATCTATTAATTAAAGTTGTGATAGAATTAAAACCTTTTAACTACTCAATCTAAACCTTTGAATATAGGACTAAAAACGTAGTCAAAAGAATGTTGCATTCATGGAAAATAAAATGATTAACAAATTTCTAAACATTTGACAAACTTTATATCCCTATGTCTTCACCAATCACTCCTATGTCTTCACCAATCACTCCTATGTCTTCACCAATCACTCCTATGTCTTCACCAATCACTCCTATGTCTTCACCAATCACTCCTATGTCTCCTTTAGGTCTGTACGATTACCCAGATGTCAGAAGAGTTGAGAGACTATCAGGAGAAGACACAGGTGTTGCAATCTACTTTGACAAACTTACTGCAGTGGAGGTGTGCCCCACAGTTATTGCATCCAGGTAAGAATACTAAAATATAGAATAACTTTTTCATATCTTGAAAGGATTAGTAGACTCAACGTTGACTAATTTTTGATTATACTCAAGCTTTCAAATTGATATCCAATTCATCATCAGGAGAAGTACATAAATTAAGAAGAAAAACCAATGCCTAATATTATCACCTGAAGTAAATATCATACCGACCTACTATATTACAAAAATAAATTAACTTTTTAAAAAAATTACCAATTCTATGATTAAATAAAAATTGAAAATATTATATGCTAAATATGAAATCAGTAGAAAATTAAAGTAAAAACTCATAAAAATCGAATTAAAAAGTTATAATAAAGAGAGGAAAGATGAACAAAGAAGTGACACAAGAACAGTCAGAAAAAACAGACAAGCAAATGATCTGAATCTTTTTACAGTTACAAACATCCCCACATTAATTTATGATATTACACCATTTCTAATTCCCGCTGTAAATGATGATTTTTAGACTTCACTTGTTATATTATCATATATAAATACATTTGTATGATGATATAATAGGTAGAGTTATTTTATTTTTGTTTACAGATGTTGAATGTGGGAATTAGAAATGGTGTAATATCATAAGTTAAATTGGGGATGGTTGTAACTGTAAAAAGATTCAGATCATTTGCTTGACTGTTTTTTCTGTCTGTTCTTGTGTCACTTCTTTGTTCATCTTTCCTCTTTATTATAACTTTTTAATGCCATTTTTATGAGTTTTTACTTTAATTTTCTACTGATTTCATATTTAGCATATAATATTTTCAATTTTTATTTTATCATAGAACTAGTGTATTTGCCCGTTAAAAATAACGGGACCTCAATACCAATTTATTACCCGTTATTAGGTTCTTTCGGGTATAGTACCAGGATACAATAACATAGGGTATGGTAATCAGCTGATAGAATCTATAGTTTGACGTGACCACCGGGTGACTGAAAATGGCGACTCTGACCACACTTTGAAACATGGGAAAACCTACTTAAACTTAGTCACTTCTAAATGTAATTTTTTCTTATCAATTACTAACTAGGCATTGGTTAAATTGTATTTCCATTATTTTTTTCTTATTTGTTATTCATAGGAACTACAATTTAGCAGTTAACTAACACTAGTTTAGGCTCCTAGGTAGCATATTATCAAGACCCTATATTTTATAGATAAGTTAAAGAAATGAACAATAAAAACACACCTGAATTATATCTATATATTCAACTTTAAGGTTCAATCGCCATTTTTGCTTTTCTTTTG
>CANNZV010005458.1:37590-64584 GCA_947561585.1 Caprella mutica
CTTTAAACTTCTCGAAATTAACATGCAAATACGAGGAATTATGAGCCGCTCGGTCACAAACAAGGAATGTGTTGTTGTGGTGACGTCATATTTTTGTGTCGTCTACTTGGTACTAAACCCGTTTATGTTCCTGTACCCTGGGTTTTCCCATAGTTTCAAAGTGTGGTCAGAGTCGCCATTTTCAGTCACCCGGTGGTCACGTCAAACTATAGATTCAATCAGCTGATTACCATACCCTATGTTACTGTATCCTGTTTCATTTAACTCAATTAAAATTTGTTTTTCTGCATTAGCTGATACTATATTTTATAGATAAAATACACAAAAATTGAATAAAAACAATTTAAATATCAAGTCAATATATTCCCGTGCGTATCATAGTTACATTCTTCAGGTTTAAAACCAATCGAGTAAAAGAAGACACCAAATAAATAAATAAACACACTAAGGAAATTATTAGTATAGAAAATTGGTAATTTTTTTAAAAAGTTAATTTATTTTTGTAATATAGTAGGTCGGTATGATATTTACTTCAGGTGATCATATTAGGCATTGGTTTTTCTTCTTAATTTATGTACTTCTCCTGATGATGAATTGGATATCAATTTGAAAGCTTGAGTATAATCAAAAATTAGTCAACGTTGAGTCTACTAATCCTTTCAAGATGAACATTCCGTTGAGTTTGAACCTATTCTCTCATTTTGATATCTGTAGGTTTGAAGTATGAATATCCCCCAATTATAAGTTGTCTTGTTTTCAGAGTGAACAGAGTAGCGTTCCAAAAGCCGGCAGCAGTGCGAGTGTACGACTACTATGACTTCACTAAGCAGGCCAGACAGTTCTACAAGGCAGCGTCAGCGACACTCTGCGACATTTGCGATTTGGGGGAGTGCGACACGCAGACTTGTGATGTGCAAATAGCGGAGATTAACAGGCAGAGACAGGTGAGAATGAAAGGTTTTTACCAGGTAAGAATAGTGATAGGTTTATTCACCAGGTAAGAATAGTGATAGGTTTATTCACCAGGTAAGAATAGTGATAGGTTTATTCACCAGGTAAGAATAGTGATAGGTTTATTCATCAGGTAAGAATAGTGGTAGGTTTATTCACCAGGTAAGAATAGTGATAGGTTTATTCACCAGGTTAGAATAGTGATAGGTTTATTCACCAGGTAAGAATAATGATAGGTTTATTCACCAGGTAAGAATAGTGATAGGTTTATTCACCAGGTAAGAATAGTGATAGGTTTATTCACCAGGTAAGATATTCACCAGGTAAGAATAGTGATAGGTTTATTCACCAGGTAAGAATAATGATAGGTTTATTCACCAGGTAAGAATAGTGATAGGTTTATTCACTAGGTAAGAATAGTGATAGATTTATTCACCAGGTAAGAATAATGATAGGTTTATTCACCAGGTAAGATATTCACCAGGTAAGAATAGTGATAGGTTTATTCACCAGGTAAGAATAGTGATAGGTTTATTCACCAGGTAAGAATAGTGATAGGTTTATTCACCAGGTAAGATATTCACCAGGTAAGAATAGTGATAGGTTTATTCACCAGGTAAGAATAATGATAGGTTTATTCACCAGGTAAGAATAGTGATAGGTTTATTCACCAGGTAAGAATAGTGATAGGTTTATTCACCAGGTAAGAATAGTGATAGGTTTATTCACCAGGTAAGAATAATGATAAGTTTATTCACCAGGTAAGATATTCACCAGGTAAGAATAGTGATAGGTTTATTCACCAGGTAAGAATAAAGATAGGTTTATTCACCAGGTAAGAATAGTGATAGGTTTATTCACCAGGTAAGATATTCACCAGGTAAGAATAGTGATAGGTTTATTCACCAGGTAAGAATAATGATAGGTTTATTCACCAGGTAAGAATAGTGATAGGTTTATTCACCAGGTAAGAATAGTGATAGGTTTATTCACAAGGTAAGAATAGTGATAGGTTTATTCACCAGGTAAGAATGCATAGTATTTTCATCTTAGAAATTTCAAGCCTATTTTCATTATGTTGACCGGACAGTCTCCATTAGATAATCTTATTTTCACCTTTCAGTCTCCTGACGATATCGGCTACCCGGCAACCATCGTTGAGGAAACCTCCGGTGGCAGCACCAAGCACTGGTACGGAGCTCTTTCACTGCTCCCACTACTCTTGGCAACTCTAGTCAATTGAACTTTGCCAGAAAACTAAAGGAGAAGTCCTATTAGGGTGGAATTTTTCGTAAAGAGGATATTGATATAAATGATCATTATTTAAATGAAGATTATTTTGAAATTCTCAACATAAATGGCAGTTATGTAAGTTTTTTGTATCCGCTAGTTTGTTATACTGCACATTTCATCAATGTTTTATATATTAGTGTTTTTAATATCCCTTCTACGAATTTTTTTTGTGAAAAACGTTCGTCAAGCCTTATTAGTGATATACTTGTTCGCCTAATAAGTTTCTCCATCAGATGAACCATCCATAACGCATGGGATAGGTTCTCATATCGTATATAGTTTGTATGAAATTATTAGGATAGGCTGGATAGCTAGGTTTAATTTCTTTATAAAATAATCTATTTTGTTGTTAAATTGTTAAAAATAACAGAGTTTAAATAAAAAGGAATAGGATTGTCACTTCAATTTGCTGTGGTTGAAATGACTATTACTTCACTGTTCAATATGAAAACCTATTCGATGAAAGGTTTATAATTTGGTAAAGCATGTTTATAGTTTGAATTTACTATTTTGTACATACCTATAATGCATTTCAAGGTTTATTTTTCAGCAATAATATATGTGTAATAACTTGCCCAAGTCTTGCTTAGCTTTAAAACTAACAACGAAAAGAAGGGAAAGGATTTGAGAGTCATAGGTAGGAAATAGTGAAGAAAATTGCCTAAATTGTGTAACTGATATCTGGCTCAAAAAAGAAACTAAAGCAGTCATCAGTTGTTTTTCGTTCTCGTTGATAAATTTTTATATCAAAAATAATTTTAAATTTTTTGCTCTTTAAAGTTTGTGTTCATGCTGCAAACTTGCTGAAATTAGTTCATTCGTACTCCATAGATATAAACTTGTTATATTGAAATATTCTGATGCCAAACTTTACATATATATTGTGATTTAGCACCTAATTAAAATAATGCTTCATTAGTTTATTACTAATATATGTCTATATATATTTTAAATTATTTTCATTGTCCTTAATCAAGGAAGTTCAAATTTCCAAAATACCTGCATATTACAATTAAGTGAATCGTTAGTGGTTTTGCTAGCTACAAATAATACTCTGTTTTGACATCAGGTAATGCTCCAAATCTTTGAAGTTGCTATTTTAAATTTATTTTTCACTTATAGTTGTCACACAAAAATGAAACTTTTTGTTGGTTTACTCGGGAATGTTTACTAAGGAAATAAAGTAAAAGAAATAAATCGGTAAAAATTGCACAAAACCACTGAACGATCCCCATAATTAAGTAATTATTATCAGAAGCTATGCGCATTATAATAATTTAAGGAGAAAAACAGCTGCTTCAGGAAGATCCCTCATTATGCTCATAAGGAAATTATGAAGTAAAATGATCGAAAGTGACTTCTCATAGCCAGCTCATAAGGAAATTAGGAAGTAAAATGATCGAAAGTGACTTCTCATAGCCAGCTCATAAGGAAATTAGGAAGTAAAATGATCGAAAGTGACTTCTCATAGCCAGCTCATAAGGAAATTAGGAAGTAAAATGATCGAAAGTGACTTCTCATAGCCAGCTCATAAGGAAATTAGGAAGTAAAATGATCGAAAGTGACTTCACATAGCCAGCTCATAAGGAAATTATGAAGTAAAATAAATGATCAAAAGGACTTCTCATTGCACTTTATTAACTCGCGACTCCTATCGCTTGTGTTCTCCTCCGTCTTCAATGCTGTCATCATCAATCTGTTGGAAGAGAGAGAGAAAACGAAAACTATGAGACACAGTCTCTACAATGGACATAGAATCATTATACAACATGTAGCTAGTTATTTAGTGTTTGCCAATCAGTACATCAATAAAATCAGGTGAGGAACACACCATACTTTCAAAATTTTAATAAAAATTAAGAAACTGAGACAAATATTAAGCCTGGAGTTACCAGAGTGCCTGAGAGGCTTGCTTCAAAGGGAATATAGATTTATATTTCAAAAACTTAGACTGGAGTTGCTGGTAAACAGAGATTTTGATGCTGCAAGACGTATTTATATGAAATCAATGAAAATGATGCACCATGTTTTGTTTTTATTTAGTTTTATAAAATGTTATTACCATGTGGGTGAAATAACATGTGCTGTTGTGTAATGAATCACATGTTGATATACATAGCTAATATTCCTATAAATAATGTTGCTAGTGTGATGCAACATCAGTAGTTTATTAACCCAGGCTACAGAATCCCACTTGATCAAAAATGATGTAAAACTAAATAGCTAGAACAAAATTTGTGTAAGTATTTTCATAGATATGATACACAAATAAGTTATAGACAATAAAAGTCACGTAGTTTTAGCTAATCAAATATACTCGATTATGTATCAATATTTTATACCGGATGTATCATGTAGTAAATGGCCGTACACACGTAGGGTTTTTTAAGACTTTCCACCAGACTTTTTCCTAAGCTCCTCCTCCTTTTTCCACGAGAATATAAGAAAAATCGGTATAATTATTAGTTGGTATCCATGATACCTACAGGTATCATGGTATTATACGAAATATATCGTTTTTTCTTATATTCTCGTGGAAAAAGGAGGAGGAGCTTAGCAAAAAGTCTGGTGGAAAGACTTGGCAAACACTGAGTGTGTACGGCCCTTTAGTCATTCCAGGGTGAATTAGCATTTCATGAATATTTGGGTAATATTATACTTGGTCAGATACTGTATGAATTTTAACAATACTTAGCTACTGTAGTATTGGGAATCAATACTTTGCAGATGAAATACTGAAATTGAATACCAAGCTATTGCAGTACTGGAATCTAACACCTAGCTGCATAAGTACTGACAATCAACACTTACCCAAGTAACTATTTTGTAAATATAGTATTGGGGTTTGTATTTCGAATTTGAATTATTATTTTTTTCCATAAAGTTGAAACTTCATGAAATGAACTTCATAACTTAGTAGCTAACTGTACATGACTAGGAGCTATTCACCGAGTTGTTAAAATTATGTTAGAATAACGAAGAGAGTCCATTATTAACCTGATTTTAGTGATTCTTTAAATTTAGTGTAAGAAGAAAACATGCACATTATATTTCTTGAAAAAAGAACCAAGTACAAACATTTAGAGAAAAGTCACTTTGAAGAATAACTCACCTGAGGCCATTTCTCGACTATGAAGTCGATGATGTCATCTTTGATGTCCCCCTGAATGACTATCTCATCGGGGCCTGTGACTGAACTGCCACACGCAAACTTCTGACCAAACGTCTTGCTGCAAACCTTCAGGTCCAACTCTGAGGGAATGAACACCATCAATGGAAACTTGAATTACAGAAAAATAGAAAAAAGGCAAGTTCTTAATTACCGGTCAGTTCAATATTTTCGGACACGTATATAGAAAAAAAAAGGATAAGTTAATTTTTAGTTTAATTGGTATCCATGATAGGTATCATGAATAAAAATGAAACAATCATTATACATTATTTCCTTACATGTCCCAAATTATTGAACATACCGATAATTAAGAACTTGCCTTATTTCCTACACCTTTATGAAGAGAAACCTATTGACATGATTGAATCGTAAGAGAAAAAGGAAATTACTTATAATGCTCAAAACTAAATAATTATAATAATGCAGCTCTTCAACTATATGAATTTCATCAATTAGAATAGCTTTATCAATAAAAAATTAGATATTCTGTCTAGCCAGTGTTGGGTTTCTAACAGTCTAGCAAAAGGTTTGCTCAATTAAATCTATCTTTGCATATGTAGTTAATAATAAAAAGACCAATTAACCCAAATATTTCCAGATTGATAATTCACTAGAATTATATGAAATATCAGATAAGTGCTTGAATATTTTCAGATAATTATGAATATTTCACTCAAATAAGGTAATACAGGTAACTTATATTTAGCAACCAGTTCACACGAACCAGAGCAAACATCTTGAAAACACTGTGCCTAGCTTGATTATAGTGTAATTTGTAAAATAAGCCAGTAGCTTTATGCAAGCTTGAGTCAATTTATTATATAGCTACACTTTTAACAGTGCTTGACATCTAAATAACAACCAACAGCTGTAAAGAAACGCAACTTACCGAAAGTTTTCAGTCCCATAACAACAGTGAGTTTTTTCTTGCCTCTTGGAGCTGTAAATACAACAACCTGTAAGATATTGTCAGCATTGAGAAACTTTGTCACTTGTTGAGAGATAGCTAGGTACAAAATAACTAAACACGAGTTATCAACATGTGACCACTACAAGATCAACATTTGATAATATTATGATATATGTTAACACGTTCCCTGAGTATCCATATTTAGCTGATATTCCACTATTGCGTAAGCTCTCCACCATTAGCTATATTTATAAGTGTGATATAAGCCAAGATATGGTTTAATAGGTTTGCATGTATGCTGTAAAACCAATGTTAGACATTTGGTACAATACACAAATCAATGTCAAAACCAACCTTGGCCTTGCTCACTTCACTAACTAGCTATTTACCAAATGGTTGTTGACCACATGTGTACCAATACGCAAGAGTGTTGCATATTGGTAGTGTTGGTAGCTAAACATATGGCTCAATATGCGGGGAACGTTTTACGATTTGCTTGCTACTCACCTTCTTAGGTCCCTCATCTTTTTTCTTTAGTCTGACATTGCCTTTGCCTCCTCTCTTTTGTCTCTTTTTCTCATCATCATCTTTACCCTCAACAGATGCAACCACTTTAGTGCTATCTGATCACTCAATTAGGAGAAAGAAATGTCAATAAAATAAGAAAAAATCATTATACTAATCTTAAAAATATCTATTTATCACTTCATTAGTAAAATTAGAAATTCAATGTCAAAGTTTTCAGAATCTTCAGGACAACTTTATTTTTCTAGAAATTTTAAAAATATCAAAATAAGATAAATACATTTGAAGTTCTATTACCTGCTAAATAGATATTAGCTATATTCTATACATTCAGCAACTGAGAAATTACATGTAATGGAAAGTACAGTGTCTTACTAATACAGATACTACATAACAAACCATTGTCAAAGGAACTCACCTGTTTTATTTAAAGATATTCTTTCAAATACATCAGGCAGGTTTATTTCTAGCCATTTCTTGCAATTTTCGTAGGATGGGTGATGTTCGCAGTACTCGATAGGAAGGGTGCAGTTGCCACAATAATCAACAACTACAGGGTATTCACAGCCAGGCTTGGGATTCACTCCAAAATATTCTTCTGAATCACACATTTCAAGAATTATTAACTTTGGGATTTAGCAATATCAGAAAAGTCTGAAAAAACAGTTTTGTTAGTTAGTGAAAGACTTTGGAAAATTTATCAGTCCAACATAGACTAAATAAATGCTGCAGATTTTGAGACTCAGAACTCCCATTAAATTTACAATTCCATAGCTAGCTACAATAATGAATTTTTGAAATCAGAAAAAACACTTAGCTACAGGTTACAGCTCAAGTTCTGTGCTCTACTCTCCTAGGATCAGAGTCCTTTAATAAAGAGAACCATACTACAAACTTCCCAGGACTTTAAAAGCAATCACATATTTAAGTGACTTAACTAGTCAAGACACAAAAAGGACTTAGTGGATCTCCATGTGACCTTGTCCTATTCTCACAAAGTGTATAATTACAGAAGTGAAGCACAAGGCAAATGTTATCAATCAACAGTATCCCACATTCTAGACAACCTTCTCAGCCAAAGAGCTCCGAGGAAATCGGAGGAATGCCTTACTCAAATCCACATTGCATGCTTCATTAAAGAGCAGAATCTGTGGTAAGGTTTCATCATTCATGGTAAACCGCCTCAAGTATTTATACCCACTGTAATCTATCAAAAAGTGCTCAAGTGTCTCTTCCACACGGTCACACCATCTTGACAAGACTTACATTAGCAGCTCTCTCCATGATGATTTTGAAGATATCTACCTCTCCACCCAACACTAAGACTGTCACTATGTGCTACGGTGCTCTAAACAATAAAGTAGATACCCATGTGTTGTCATAACAAAATTCTTGTACCTTTTCTAGCTTATACTCTGATTGTCTATAATTTGTTAAAGTGGTCAACCATCATTTCCTACACCACCCAGCCCCATCCAGTTACTCCTATCTATCTATTGACTCCTTAATCTTTTCTACTAATCAAGTTAATGATAATGCTTCCAGCAGTCTCAACTCATGATACGTACCTAAAAGCTGAGCAGAGCACCACAATAGATTCTAATAGATAGTAATTTGATTGAAGATTAATGATATATGGAGTGAATTTGATAATTGTTGTATCAAAGTTATGAAGACAGTACCTGAATGGCTGAATCCAATGTTTATACTATACACTTTTATTCTTTGATCGAGATGTTTAATTAGGAGATCATAGAAAACTGTAATAATTATAATTTTATAGGGTAACTATCATAAATTTTCAGTCTGAGGTGTAAATCGGTGAAGTGGGAAAATCATGAAAAAATAGAACTGTAATAAAATCATCACCGAAAAAAGAGCAGTTTCAAAACTTAGTGGGTTGAAATTTATGCTTTGAAATCAAAACAAACCTGAACACAATGGTAGGTATTTTTCAAGAGGAAAATGGGGGTATAATTCCAGACTGCAGTATCTGGTAAACTGTTCTCCAAGAAATCCTCTATTTTAGTTTCTGTTCTCAGTAAGATACATGTAGCTAAATATAGGAGGAAATTAAGGATTTTTTGCATAGAAAATGTTAAAAATGTCCCAAATTCTGCAGGCTGTAAGGGTATGTCAGAATTGTTCGTTAATTGAGTGATTACCTTCTAGGTAATAGAGCATGTACAAACACGCCATATTGATGGAGAGTTTGTTACAGCTATTTTTAGCCCTTCAATTGCAAATGGCAAGAAATAGCTATTTTTCTCCTATGCTACCATGTTATTTTGGAGAGACATATTATGATAATTTAATCATTGTGGTCAGAGAAAATTAGTCATTATTGGAGAGACAAATGGACAGGTTATAAGCCATACTATTCAACTTGGATTAACCTATCTGGCTTACCATGAAATACAGTCTGGCATATACCTAACCTAATATAAATGCATTGATTATCTCTAAGGAAACTGCAATTAATTACCCCATGCACCTTTTCATATTTGGGGCAATTCAACACACTACCTTGTCAACATTCTACAGAATATGGGAGATATTACTACTTGTCCCACCCAGTGTTATACAGGGTGGCGGAAAAGTAACTCTTACACTTTTAAATGTATATTGAACGATAACCATTAACCGACTCAACTATCGATATCAAATATATATGAATTTATAGACAAATCTCAATTTATTTTTCAATATGTATATATATACCAGTCTGCAGAATATGGAGATATTTGGGATATTCTCTCCGAACAATTTTGAATTAATTCCTATATTTACATTAATTTTGCTACTAACACTTCTGAATAAATCCCTATATTTATTTACATTAATTTTGCTACAAACAGAATAAGAGATCTCTATGAACACTTTACAAGTTTCTGCAGACTGGTATATAGATAGACAATAGATTTAATATTTTTAATGATGTCCTTCAGATGTTCTCCGTTATTGTTCAAGCAAGAGCGAACTCTTTGCACAATATTTTTCAAAACATTTCCTAGTGTGTACCTAGTCATTTTGTTAATCTCTTCAATTATGTTTAGCCAGTCTGCAGAAACCCGTAAAGTGTTCGTAGACATCTCTTATTCTGTTTGTAGCAAAATTAATGTAAATATAGGAATTAATTCAAATTTGTTTGGAGAGAATATCCCAAATATCTCCCATATTCTGCAGACTGGATGTTTAGTTTAAACTTTTTTGGGTTTTCAGTCCTATTTATGTAAGCTTTTGATTTTGAAGATAACCCCCAAAGGAAGAAGTCAAGAGGTGTTAGATCAAGAGATCGAGAAGGCCATGACTCCCATTGTGGAAAACACAAATTCTAACAGAGTTACTAATTAACGTCATTAACCTTGCTTAGTATATTTGTAAAGCATGTAGGTACTTTATACTTAATACTAGCGTCAGACCGGGTGGCCTTGCGCACCTCAACATTCTGGGTGAAGTTGCGCATCGGTAATTGACGGCGACTGCATGAAAATATTTCAACTCTGACAACACCATTGGAAATAGCAGCTCTTAAACCCACTAGTCCATAAATTTCACAAAAATCGTAAGAGATTAGGTATAGATACTAACTGTTCAAACAGAGACCTATATTTTTTATAGCAAAATAATTCGAATCGAATCTCCGCAAACTTTGCTATAGTGTTGATAATTATGCTCAAATTTGATTGCAATTTACGTTGCAAACGCATAATTTACTGTAGATTAACGTTATGTAAGATGATTTTAATAATAAATATAAATTATTGAGATATACCAAATTTACTAGATGCGCAAGAACACACTGGGAATATTTTAATTCACGGGTGGACTTGCGCACATTCATTAATAGAGTTGAAGAGCTCTTATTCATTAATAAACCTGTGATATTCATCCCTGATACTCCTATAGTGCGCTGGTGGTAAAGTAATGTTCAGAACAGTAAACAAGCCTATCTTCTGCTATGCAACTGACAAGAATCTGCCCCGATTTGCAACTATGCAACTGCCGTGAATCTGCCCAGATTTGCAACTATGCAACTGCCGTGAATCTGCCCAGATTTGCAACTGCCGTGAATCTGCCCAGATTTTCAACTGCCGTGAATCTGCCCAGATTTTCAACTGCCGTGAATCTGCCCCAATTTGCAACTATGCAACTTCCGTGAATCTGCCCCAATTTGCAACTATGCAACTGCCGTGAATCTGCCCCAATTTGCAACTATGCAACTGCCGTGAATCTGCCCCAATTTGCAACTATGCAACTGCCGTGAATCTGCCCCAATTTGCAACTATGCAACTGCCGTGAATCTGCCCCAATTTGCAACTATGCAACTGCCGTGAATCTGCCCCAATTTGCAACTATGCAACTGCCGTGAATCTGCCCCAATTTGCAACTATGCAACTGCCATGAATCTGCCCCAATTTGCAACTATGCAACTGCCGTGAATCTGCCCCAATTTGCAACTATGCAACTGCCGTGAATCACGGCAATTGCACAGCAGCCTCACGGCAATTACACTGCAGACTCACGGCAATTGCACCGCAGACTCGCGGCAATTGCACCGCAGACTCGCGGCAATTGCACCGCAGACTCGCGGCAATTGCACCGCAGACTCACGGCAATTGCACCGCAGACTCACGGCAATTGCACCGCAGACTCACGGCAATTGCACCGCAGACTCACGGCAATTGCACCGCAGACTCACGGCAATTGCACCGCAGACTCACGGCAATTGCACCGCAGACTCACGGCAATTGCACCGCAGACTCACGGCAATTGCACAGCAGATTGGGGCAGTTGCACAGCAGACTCACGGCAGTTGCACAGCAGACTCACGGCAGTTGCACAGCAGACTCACGGCAGTTGCACAGCAGACTCACGGCGGTTGCACAGCAGACTCACGGCGGTTGCACAGCAGACTCACAGCAGATTGGGGCAGTTGCATAGAAGATTGGGGCAGATTGACGGCAGTTGCATAGCACATCGGGGTTAGATTGTCTACGCACAGTTTATACATTGGGTGAACTTGCGCACAGCGCAGTTTCACATTGGGTGTACCCCGGTAAGTGCGCAGAATTCACCCGGTTTACCCCCACGATCTTTGCGCACAGTTTTTCGATGATAACTTTTTTCTATTGAACTTAAAGATTGCTGACTTCTCCAGTTTTTTCGTAAAATCAAAGTATGCGGAAAATGCGCAAAGCCACCCGGTCTGACGCTATAGACTGTTGAGAATGCAGAGTTCAATTTTTTAAAATATTATGAAATATATAACAGATTTTTACATAGTTAAATGAAATAATGTGAAGTTTCTGCAGAGTTGTCTCTAGGAAGAATTTCTAACAGAGTTACTAGTCAATCAGAAGAGTTATTTTTCCACCCTGGACTGGGCCATGAGATTTCACTGCAATGTGGAATAAAGCAACTTGAAAATGCTTCTCTTAATATTGCCATAGGGCATAGTTTCTCTGCGAGTCTGCAGGAGTTTTTTTTATCTGAATAATAGCGTCGACCCGGATCGGTTCCCGCAGTGAATGATCCAGTGTCGGTTCCCGCACTCTATATAACTTCCGAAAGAAACATTATTTTTCAAATCTGTAAACACAGTCTAAAAGAGCTGTTTCTTAGCAATCTTTTGATATATTTTCATTTGATATACTCTCGATAAGTAAAATTCTATTCGCGATCAAATAAAACATACATTTTAGGTACCTGAAAAATTTTCAACTGATGTTTTCAACTATCGCGCAAACTTTGACATTACAAGTAAATGAAAGATGATACCTATCTAAAAATTGGTATGCATATAGGGTATGTACTTGGTTAACATGCTTTGAAAGGAATATTGTCAACTCAAGCCATTTCTAAAACTATAAAGGAAAACGTAAGTGCGAGAATCGACCCGATCGATAAATATGGGCTAGGGTCGCTTCCCGCCTTTTTTCAGGGTTGGTTCCCGCACATCAAAATATCCATATTAGGTATATATTATATGTTTAGAGCGTGAGTAATATATTATATTTCTTCCAGGTTATCATAACTATTTAATACATTACACAACTTGTTTGATCATGCCGAAAAAAAAAATTCAAAAAAAAAAAAAAAAGAGATATAAATTAGATGAAAGCAAAGTAAGAGATGCGATTGGTAAAGTGGGTGGTGGACTCTATCAAGGAAAGCTGCAAAATAAATTGGAATTCACGAATGGGCTTTCTGTGACCGAATGAAGAGAACTAGGAGCAATAACAGTGATAGCAGTGGCCGGAGATAAGTTACACCCACGTATCATTTTTAAAGGTGAGACCTGACGTAATAGTTACAAATTATGTAGTTCAGTGTTAAAATCACTATAAAATTGCTAATAGCGTATCATGCAGAATTGCTCTATACAATCAAACTTTATTTACAGGTGTTAACCTTATGGCTATTGGCACGCTCCCAATCCTTATCCTGGGACACAACATGCACGATCGGAAAAGCAGTGAAAGAGAACCACCACTAACCTCCCGAGGAGAAAAGGAAACTCACACCTCAAGCAAGTCCCCAAAAGTAGCCAGGCGATATAGAAGAACCAAACATATCTGGTAGAGCCCACATCAATTATCACAAAGAGAACACTTTCACTGAATTGAATACCTCATTCTATAAGAAAGAAATATCTATCAATAGGAGTTTCGAGCAGATTTTGTAAGACCACTTCACACAAAGAGTGCAACATCGAAAAGTTCGACGTAGGATAAATCTTGAAGCTCAAGTTCTGACAATAGATGAATTAAGAATTTTGTGATGATATAGAGAAAGAAAAGAAAATGAATTGTTAAAATAGGAAAACGGAAAAAGTAGATGAACAGTTGCAGCCAATTTGCTCCAGCACTAGTAGTAGTGCTGAAGAATCAGACGTGGATTTTAGGAAATTCTGTATCTTAAATAAAGCATTTTCATAACTTGTTTCATTTAACCTGGCAACGTTATCAAAAGCAGTCATTATCGTAGTGTAGTGAGGACTAGCTACTCTTCATGGCTGATTCCCACAACGTGGTAGATAATGAATGAGAATCGGTTCCCGCACTGCAGGGCAGTTCAAAAAGGGTTGGTTCCCGCAGTGCGGGAACCGATCCCAGGCACTGCGGGAAACGACCCCTTAAAGTCAGAATTCTCCCCCGCATATATTTCATCCCATAAAAGAGAAAGTACTGGAGATAGAAACTTAAGAATTACTACGATTATGCATCATACAGAGGTGAATACTCATGCCAATTTTTGTTAAGATACCTAACTTATTTTCCGAGTTAAAGCAAAGTTTGCGCAAATTGCGGGAAGCGATCCTGGTCGACGCTATATATTGTAAAAAAAAATTCAAGATTTTGTCCATAAATTTATATTTATTTGATATTTGTAATAGAATTTGTTTCTTATGCAATACACATTTAAAAGTGTAAAGTTACTGTTCCGCCACTCTGTAGCCAGACTGTATTTCATGGTAAATTCGGTGGATTTTAGGCTATTTATTCCTATGTTACCATTAATTTTTGGTGGAAAAATGGGTAAAATGTTGGTAGATCAGTCAAATTACTGGAAATTTATGGTGGATTTTTCAGCTTTTTACAAAAGTCAGTAGAATTTTGGGCACCAAATACAGACTGGTATAATACCATTAATTTTTAGTGGAAATATGGGTAAAATGTTGGTGGATCAGCCAAATTACTGAAAATTTATCATTTATGGTGGATTTTTTCTCCTTTTTCAATAAGTCAGTGGAATTTTGTGCACCCCAGTCTGTATTTGGTGCAAAAAATCCCACTGACTTTTTCAAAAAACTGAAAATATCCACCATAAATTTCCAGTAATTTAGCTGATACTTCAACATTTTCCCACTTTATTCACCGAAAATTAATGGTAACATAGGAATAAATAGCTAAAACCCCACCGACTTTGCCAGAATATTATATTCAAAGGGGGACTGAAATACACCAGTTTGTATTTCGTGGTAAATTCCACCGACTGTCGGTGGAATCTTTTCCCTTTGAAAATAATATTCTGGCAAAGTGGGTGGATTTATATCTATTTATTCCTATGTTACCATTAATTTTCGGTGGATAAATTGGGAATGTTGGTGGATCAGCCAAATTACTGGAAATTTATGGTGGATTTTTTCAGCTTTTTGAAAAAAGTCAGAGGGATTTTGTGCACCAAATACAGACTGGTGTGCACCAAATAGAGACTGGCCCTGTAGTTGGGCCAGTCTGCAGAATAAGGGACATTTTTAACATTTTCTGTGCGAACAAACCTTAATTTCCTTCTATATTTACATTAATTTTAATGTGAACAAAGGGCAAAAATAGAGGATTTCTTGGAGAACAGTTTATCAGTCCCTGCAGTCTGGTAGTTGGCCAGTCTGTATATCATGGTAAATTCCACCAACATGTCGGTGGAATTTTTCTCCTTTGAAAATAATATTCCAGCAATGTCGGTGGATTTTTAACTATTTATTCCTATGTTACCCAGATTGTATTTGGTAGTAAATTTCAATGATATATCAGGAGATATTCAATTTCTCTAATAAAAAAATTCCTGCAATGTGGGAGAATATTTAGCTGTTAATTCCTATATTACCATTAATTTTTGGAGGAGAAACTGGAAAAATGTTGGAGGACTATACAAATTGATGAAAAATGTTGGCAGCTATTTCTCTGATTTTTGAAAAAGTCAGACGATTTCAGTGCACCAAATACAAACTGGTATGTTACCATTAATTTTCAGTGGATAAAATGGGAAAATGTTGGTGGTCAGCCAAATTATTGGAAATTTACAGTGGATTTTTTCAGCTTTTTGAAAAAAAGTCAGTGGAATTTTTGTCCCAAATACAGACTGGGTTGCAGGATTTTAGTAAAATCTGAAATAAAGTTTTTACAGTGTGAAAATAACACTCTATAGTTTAGTGACGTTTACACAAATTATTTTATACTTTCATCTAACGAAAATAAATGAAAGTTACTAAGGTCGCACAGATAAATTGTGTTGCGGCCCACTGTCTGGCCCAGGCCCCAGTCTGCAAACCTGCAAAGCAATGAAAGCATGCACAATCAGTCTAAAGCCAAGTAATAAGGCATGTCCAAACTCACCATTTTAATGGCGAGTTTGTGACAGTTATTTTCCAGACAGCAGGAACTGGTTAAGTGTTCTCAAAGAAATCTTCTATTTTGGCTTCTGTTCTCAGTAAAATACATGTAAATATAGGAGGAAATTAAGGATTGTTCGCACAGAAAATGTTAAAAATGTCCCATGTTCTACAGACTGGGTTATTTTGAGCTCTTCAATTGCAAATGGTGAGAACTATCTAATTTTCTCCTATGCTACAATAATATTTTGGAGAGAATATATGATAATTTGATCATTTTGGAGAGAAATTTGGTGAATTTTGGAGAGACAAAGGGAGAGGTTATGAGACATACTATTTTACTGGGGTCTCAAGATATTTAATTTTGGGGAAATTTGTCTCTAAAGATGAAATTTTTTTCAAATTTCTCTCCAAAATTGCCAAAAGGCTCAAAATAGTCTCCATCTCCAGTAATTAGTAATTACACATGTAATTTGATGTAAACATAAGAATTAATAAGAAAATTGTTGCCGGATACCTAGTTTAGTAGTTCAGGAGACTAATTTCAAGGCCTCAATAGTTGCCAAATAAACTTCATAAGTTGACAACTTCCCATAATTCAGACTCCAGAGGCTGGAAAATTGCAAGCTAATTTTTGAGCCAAAATTTCACAAAAATCTGAGCCAAGCCAATTTGGCTCATTTTTTGAAGATTTCAAGCCAAAATTAAAATTAACATAGGAACATAGGAATTAATTCAAAATTTAAAGCCAATTTGACATATCTATCTGAGACTTGACCATTTCAGAATCAGATCTACCTAAGCCAATTAATTGGCTTTAATTGACTGATGACGGGTACGACTAAATTGCGAAATGGAAGGGAAATCGCGAAATGGAACTGAAATGGAAAGAAATCGCGAAATGGAACTTTTGGTATTGAATTAAATGGAATTCACGAATGAAATTGAGAAGAAATAGAATAGATAGATTGACTAAATACCGAAATGGAACTTATAAATACCGAAATGTAATAGATAAAGTGACTAAATACCGAAATGGAACTTATAAATACCGAAATGGAATAGATAGAGTGACAAAATACCGAAATGGAACTTATAAATACCGAAATGGAATAGACAGAGTGACTAAATACCGAAATAGAACTTATAAATACCGAAATGAAACTTAAAAGAGTGACTAAATACCGAAATGAAACTAATAAATACCGAAATGGAACTTATAAATACCGAAATGGAAAAGAAAGAGTGACTAAATACCGAAATAGAATTTATAGATACCGAAATGGAATAGACAGAGTCACTAAATACCGAAATGGAAAAGATAGAGTGACTAAATACCGAAATGGAATTTATAAATACCGAAATGGAATAGATGGAGTGACTAAATACCGAAATGGAACTTATAAATACCGAAATGGAATAGACAGAGTGACTAAATACCGAATTGGAACTTATAAATACCGAAATGGAATAGACAGAGTCACTAAATACCGAAATGGAAAAGATAGAGTGACTAAATACCGAAATGGAACTGATAAATACCGAAATGGAATAGATAGAGTGACTAAATACCGAAATGGAATAGAATGAGTGACTAAATACCGAAATATAATAGATAGAGTGACTAAATACCGAAATGGAACTTATAAATACCGAAATGGAATAGACAGAGTGACTAAATACCGAAATAGAACTTAAAAGAGTGACTAAATACCGAAATGGAACTTATAAATACCGAAATGGAATAGACAGAGTGATTAAATACCGAAATAGAACTTAAAAGAGTGACTAAATACCGAAATGGAACTTATAAATACCGAAATGGAATAGATACAGTGACTAAATACCGAAATGGAACTTATAAATTCCGAATTGGAATAGATTGAGTGACTAAATACCGAAATGGAATAGATAGAGTCCGTAAGAAAGAAGGTATTCAAAAACATTTGATGAATTCCAAAAAGGTTTATCTGTCAGAAAAGCTGCTGATATTGGATGTGTAACAAGATCTACACTTACGGACTATACTTTAAACATTCGATGAAATATTTAAGATGTAATTTACTAATTTGGGTGAATTCCAAGAAAACGGAAATAGTAAAAAATAGTTACACCATTTGATTTTGATATTTAGCTATTAAAAATAAGGATGATTTCACAGTGATTACTCATTTATAAGTTCCATTTCGGTATTTAGTCACTTTATCTATTCCATTTCGTAATTTATAAATTACATTTCGGTATTTAATCATTCAATCTATTCCATTTCGGTGTTTATTCATTCAATCTATTCCATTTTGGTATTAACTATTAAGTCACTCTATCTATTCCATTTCGGTATTCATAAGTTCCATTTCGGTATTTAGTCACTCCATCTATTTCATTTCGGTATTTATAAGTTCCATTTCGGTATTTAGTCACTCTTCTTAGTTCCATTTCGGTATTTAGTCACTCTTCTAAGTTCCATTTCAGTATTTAGTCACTCTTCTTAGTTCCATTTAGGTATTCAGTCACTCCATCTATTCCATTTCGGTATTTATAAGTTCCATTTCGGTATTTAGTCACTCTTCTTAGTTCCATTTAGGTATTCAGTCATTCCATCTATTCCATTTCGGTATTTAAAAGTTCCATTTCGGTATTTAGTCACTCTATCTATTCCATTTCGGTATTTATAAGTTCCATTTCAGTATATATATGTTCCATTTCAGTATTTAGTCACTCCATCTATTCCATTTTGGTATTCATAAGTTCCATTTCGGTATTTAGTCACTCTATCTATTCCATTTCGGTATTTAGTCACTCCATCTATTCCATTTCGGTATTTATAAGTTCCATTTCGGTATTTAGTCACTCTTCTTAGTTCCATTTAGGTATTCAGTCACTCCATCTATTCCATTTCGGTATTTAAAAGTTCCATTTCGGTATTTAGTCACTCTATCTATTCCATTTCGGTATTTATAAGTTCCATTTCAGTATATATATGTTCCATTTCAGTATTTAGTCACTCCATCTATTCCATTTTGGTATTCATAAGTTCCATTTCGGTATTTAGTCACTCTATCTATTCCATTTCGGTATTTATAAGTTCCATTTCGGTATTTAGTCACTCCATCTATTCCATTTCGGTATTCATAAGTTCCATTTCGGTATTTAGTCACTCTATCTATTCCATTTCGGTATTTAGTCACTCCATCTATTCCATTTCGGTATTTATAAGTTCCATTTCGGTATTTAGTCACTCTTCTTAGTTCCATTTAGGTATTCAGTCACTCCATCTATTCCATTTCGGTATTTAGTCACTCTTCTTAGTTCCATTTAGGTATTCAGTCATTCCATCTATTCCATTTCGGTATTTAAAAGTTCCATTTCGGTATTTAGTCACTCTATCTATTCCATTTCGGTATTTATAAGTTCCATTTCAGTATATATATGTTCCATTTCAGTATTTAGTCACTCCATCTATTCCATTTTGGTATTCATAAGTTCCATTTCGGTATTTAGTCACTCTATCTATTCCATTTCGGTATTTATAAGTTCCATTTCGGTATTTAGTCACTCCATCTATTCCATTTTGGTATTCATAAGTTCCATTTCGGTATTTAGTCACTCCATCTATTTCATTTCGCTATTTATAAGTTCCATTTCGGTATTTAGTCACTCCATCTATTCCATTTCGGTATTTAAAAGTTCCATTTCGGTATTTAGTCACTCTATCTATTCCATTTCGGTATTTAGTCACTCTATCTATTCTAGTTCTTCTCAATTTCACTCGGTAATTCCATCAATTTCAATACATTAAGTTCCATTTCGCGATTTCTTTCCATTTAGTTCCATTTCGCGATTTTCCTTCCATTTCGCGATTTAGTCATACCGACTGATGACATACCTAACTAGCCAGACTGGAAAACATAAATTCTAACAGAGTTACTCCTAACTTCATGTTTTCCCATTAGTGATGTTTATCATCACAACAAGCCCAATTGTGAAGCTTAAATGACTTATTTTACATCAGTTTACACTGCGGAGTTGAAATTTGTAAAATAATTTACTGATTTCTGCATTTTTTAGGGTTAAAATGAGTAATTTTTGTTCATTCTAAATTCCTAACAGAGTTACTAGTCAATCTGAAATGAGTAATTATTCCACTCTGGCTAACTAGGTACTCTTATACATGGAGTCAACTTCATACATCTTTTGCGGACTGATTTGCATTTGTTGTGGCCCTTTAATTTTTAATTGCAGCCTTCTAAACTTCTCAAGAGAGTCTCTCTATTTCTAATAGGTACATTCTGAACTGAAATTACATTAAAATCTTGCATAGCAATAGCATGATAGATAGCCATCAGAAGAAGCGCAGTGCATGCTATAATTTATTAATTTAAGTTTTTAATGTGTGCTTTGAAACTACCTATGATGTTTCTATTGTTAGTCTGTTAGAGGCTGCTATAAGTTAGTGTGCCGCAATTTAGCTGTTTGACCCACTATTGTTATACCTAGTTAGAAGAAATCGCGATCTTTTTAATGGTGGTGTAGGTAGGTAATCGATTTTCTGAAATTACTACTCCTTCACTGTTTAAAAACGGTTGAGATTAATTACCCCGATATTCTGAGTACGATGGAATACACCTGTCGAGTGTCGACGCTACTGAATATTATAAATTTGACATTTTCTTGCTTTCCCTGTCTTTGACTCTCAATCCTTTAAGAGATATAAAAGTGAGATAAGTTATAACCATATTTAATATTTTAGAGGCTGGTAAACTAAAATAATTAAGATCAACATCAAACGTAGGTCAAGGTGTCCAACTTACAGATTCCTGGCTTTATGGTGATTTCCGTGCTGAAGAACTCGAAGAACGTTCCTTCAAGGTACGAAGTACGGTCCCTCGGTTAGCGTTCCCGTGCAACCACTACAATGTGTACGATTCCGTGGTTTAGGAATTACACGGGTTTTATAAGGTGAATGATCATGATAAGATGAGGAGATATGCTGAGGAGGTGGAAATGGCACTTATGGCGAGGGGTGAGCTGAGAGTAGATGAAATTGAGGAAGTGATGAGGGAGAAAGCGGAAGACTGCTTGAAGAGGAAGGTGAGAAAGAAAGTTGGAGGTAATGTAAAGATAAATCCACCGTGGATGAATGATGACATTGAGAGAGGTATAAGGAGAAGAAGAGAAATAAATAGACAAAGGAGAGGCGTGGAAGGAGCAGAAAGAGAAAGATTGTGGATACTATACAGAGAGCAAAAGGCTACAGTGGGAAAGATGGTGAGAGAAGCAAAGGGGATGCATGAGAAACGAGTCGCACAAGAGGTAAAGGAGGATAGAAGTAGAAATAAGATGTGGGAGATGATTAGAAAATTGAAGGGAGAAAATAATAATAAGAAGAAAAAGAGACTGTATAATGCAGATGGAGAAAAGATTGAGCCGGAGGATGAGGCGGAAGAGATGATGGGCTACTGGTCTGAGCTATACCAAGCTGGGGAAAATGTAGTGGAAGATGTGTGGACAGCAAATGTTAGGGAACAATATGTTAGAGAATGGGAGGAGGGTATTAGGCAGGATGAGGATAGAGACAGAGCATTGAGAGAGGAGGGGAGGCTGCAGATACCTAGGTTGGGGAGGTTGGAGGGAGTTGAGAGATGGATGAAGGTTGTTACATTGAGTGAAGAAGAGGTGAAAAAAAGGATAGGGAAGTTGAAAAGCCATAAGCAGGGAGGTCCAGATAAGATAAAGGGAGAAATGTACAGAGCGATAGCAGATAGTGAGGGATGCATGGGAAGGGTGACTGGAGCTTTCAATAGGATGTTGGAGTCGGGGCAGGTGAGTGGGAGCTGGAAGAAATCCAAAACCTGCATGGTACCAAAAGCTCAAAGACCAACTGTAAATGAGCACAGACCAATAGCTTTGACAAATGTGGGGTATAAGGTGTTCATGGGGGTGTTGAAGGAGCGTTTGGTGGGACAGGTGATGAATGATGCGAGAGTTGGTTACATGCAGGCGGGTTTTACGGAGGGCAGGAGAATGGAGGAGAATTTGTTTTTGTTGGGATGGTGCGCGGAGGAGAAGTATAGGTTAAAAGAAAGTTTGGTAGTGGTGGGGGCTGTAGATTTTGAGAAGGCTTTTGATAGGGTGGATAGGGGGGCTTTGGTCACAGCGCTGAAATATTACAAATGTGACCCTAGAGTGATAGATGTGGTGGTCAATTTGTATAGGGGTGATGGGACTGAGATTTGGAGGGAAGGCAGAAAGATGGGTGATACGGAGATAGGAAGGGGCATCAGACAAGGCTGCACTGGGTCCCCGCAACTTTTCTTGATGGTTGTGGGGATGCTGATTGAGAGAATTGTTAGGGGAGGGTTGGGATGCAGAGTGAGAGGAATGTATATTCCAGTTCTGTTCTATGCGGATGATGGGTTGTTGATGGCGGGTAGTGTGGGTGAGGCTGGGGAGATGGTGGGGAGGCTGGCTGGGGTGGCGGAGGGATTTGGAATGAGAATTAATAAAAGGAAGACGGTATGCATGGTATTTAATGGGGAGAAACCAGATGGCGGAATGGTGGGGGGAGTGGAGGTTGTGGACAGGATGAGATACTTGGGAATGGAAGTGGTGTCCAAGCGTGACTGTTTTAGAGAGAATAGGGAGAGGAAGTTGAAGCTGGCAGAGAAGATGAGCAACCTTACTTTTTCTGTGGTGTCCAGAGCGTGCGAGAGGATGACAATAGGGAAGGTGTTTTGGAAGAGTGTGGTTCTGCCGGGAGTTTTGAGTGGAGGAGATGTGATGGTGTGGAGGAAGGGAGAGAGAGAGAGAATGCAGCGGGTGGAAAATGGAGTCTGGAGGAAAATTCTGGGAGCACCTGGATATGCCGCCTCAGCGGCTCTACAGGGAGAGGTAGGTTGCTCTGGAGTGACTCCTAGAGACATGAAGGGGAAGATTTTGTTTTTGAAGCATATGATGGAGGGTGAGAATGGGTTGCTGAGGAGGATAGTTGATGCTGGTGATGTGAGGGGAGGAAATGGTGGATGGTTTAGAATAGTTGGTGGGTACATGGAGGAGGTGGGACTTGACAGACAGCAGGTGAGAGACATGTCCAGGGAGCAGATTGTGGAAAGGATAAATGAGTGGGAACATGGAAGATGGCGAGAGGAGGTGAGAGGGAAGCATACTTTGAGGTATTATTGTGAGATGAAAGAGAGGATAGGAGGGGAAAGTTGCTATGATAATGGGTGGGGATCGGTGTTGCTGTTCAGAGCAAGGACGGACTGTCTCAGGTTGAATTGGAGGAGGAGGTTTGTGGGAGGTGAGACAGTTTGTGGCGTGTGTGAGTTGGGGGAGGAGACGTTGGAACATTTTTTGGTTGAGTGTGAAGGTCTGAGGGACTTGAGAGTAAGATATGGAGTGGAGAGTGTGGAGCAGGTTTTGTGTTTTGGGGAGAAGGGAGATGGGATGAAGGCCTACTTGGAGGAGGCTTGGGCAGAGAGAGGAAGATCACAGGGTGGTGGAATATAGGTGTGGGGGGCTGACGGTGGGGGTGAAGCCTCTATACCGTTAGTCCTGGGTGGCGTTGAGAAGCCTATACCCAACAAGATACTGGACTGGACTGGACTAGTTAATTAGGGATATTAACAATCACTAATTTGGTTTGGAGAGTTTAAACCGTTTAATTAATCATCAATTAATCTCAAAAAACATGTAATATTATGTCAATTATCAATTTTATTAATTTACAAATATGAACGGGTGTTTCTCACGCTCTTTTCGTTTGTTTTTTTTTACGTTTGTGACGTCTCAGTTGCCAAGAGGGACAGCTCGACGTACTATCTACCGTGTCGTCGAGTTCCACGAACTTGACGAACGTTCTTCGTCACGGACTCACGGGAACGGTTGGTTCTCGTAGAACTGAGGGACGTCCTTCGAGTTCTTTCATTAGGAACAGGTCCGTCTCACTTCAACAAGTAATTTCCAACATGCATTCCATAGTAAACAGAATAGTATAGTACCCCAGTTACATGTATTATTCAAATTTATTCTGGGTAGGCTGTGACGTCATGTATGTAAACAAGAGGTCACGTCATAGTAAACAGAATTGCTGTGGGTCACGTGGAATAGAGAATTAAGATGGCGGCCAACGCGACCGATCTGACTAATGATCTAATTATCTTGAATAAATCGTCTTCTTCAAAACTAAAAATTTGTTACTATTTTGGGTGTAAAAAGACCAGTAGCAATTTCGTCCGTATGACTATAAAGATTGGATAATAGCATGCGGTAATGTGGAATTAAAAAAAATATCACCGAAAACGTTATTTAACAAAAGTTGGGTGTGTTGCAGCCATCTTTTGTGTTTGTACTGTGCGTATAAACGTACGCACCATTGTTGACATGTGACGTCACAGCCTACCGGGACACAAGTAGGGGAGGGTGGTCATCAATGGGACAAAAAACACAGAAAGATTGATATTTCATTTACTATGGACAAAATATGAAAAATAAAAAATCCATGTGTAATATAGATATTCCTTTATAAAATGAAACCAACTCGAATGCTATCACATATTCTGTTGACTAGAAAAAAATTAAATAAAAAACAAAATAAATTGTCCCATTGTAAAACAGCACTGGTGAACAATGGGACATGCCCTGGTGAACGATGGTACAGTTTATCAAACTTGTATATTGTTGAGGTTATGGTGAAATTTCAAGTTCGAATTATCTCTTTATGTTGTCCCACACTTAGTTAGTTCATATAATATCAGTTTAATGTCCTCTAACTTCACCGAAGCCATGTCAGGAACATTTGGAAAATTAAGCTCATTGCACTTGAATCTTCGCCTAACATCAATATTTCGTATTTATCTTTTTCATGCTTTTGGCCAACAGAATACGTTTTAGAAGTCGCACCAAATTCTACAAGTGCATAAATCTTCATTTTCAACATTTTCGGTGGGGATTTGAGTTCTTCAGACGAATGGATCAGTTAGATTAAGAGTTATATACCAGACCAAGAACAATAGTTCACAGGCCATCTACGTCAGATACTTTATGAAGTGATTTCGAAGGCATTATCCTTAGTGGCACCAGCAAAAAACTCTTCTTTCTCTGGTGTATCCGTTGCAATCATGCTGCGTCTTTTTCTTTTATTAGTGAAATTTGTTCTCTATGCAGTGCTTTGTGATGACCTCAGATTGCTAAAGCCCTTGAACATGATCGAAAGTCCCGCTTCAGCTGGAAGCTCTGTTTCTACAAGAAGCTCTGAAGCTACAGTTCACGTTATTGTATCAATATGAATATTGATTCATATGGAGTAACTAGACAGTTTGGTTGACAATAAGTCGCTGTCCCATTGTTAACCAAATTTTCTGTCCCAATGATCACCATGACGCCATTTTGAAAACATATGGGTATAGCGGCTCAACTACAAAAGTATAAAGGCAATCCTTTCAAATGATCATATTTTACATATTACTTAATATCATGTAAAAATGCCGTAAGCATTATATGTTAAATTTACAGATTTATAACAATTGAAACAAAGTACGAAATATTTAGTTTTATCACCCCTAAAACACGTTTTCGCTTTTACACAGGGCTGACTGCACCCCAACCGCTGAATGCAATGCGAGTGAATGCACTGAAGTATGCTTAATTTACCACTAAGATTTTGTTAAAAATTACCCTCAAATGAAAAAGTTATTCAGCATGTCCCATTGTTCCCACTGTCCCATTGATGACCACCCTCCCCTAATATCCCCCTATAGCTCTGGGATACTATATCTTCTCTGTACTGTGTGCATTCTTTCCGTTAATCGTAAACAACATGTCAGCAGAGAGAATTCCTGAGTGGAATGAATATCTAAAAATAATTATATAAGGTCAGGTTAGAAGTTTTCGCTTTTAAATATTTAAAACAGCTCCGTTTCGATTATTCTACGTACCCGTCTGAGTCAGGTAAACGTATAGGACTATTTACCGGGGTCCTGCTAAACACCACCCGGAGATAAAATTCTACCGCCCGAGCACATTATATGATCCCTACAAACAACGGTCTGTCGATTCGATGGAACAATCCATCGATTCGATATGCCAGCAATCGAAAGAAATCGAATCGATATACGTTGTTTATAGGGATATATCATACAATTGGTTATGATTGACATTCGTACTAATTTTAGAGACGAAAAAATGATTCTTTAATGAGTAAAATTGTTTATAAGTGACCATTATGTGATTTATGTTGTACATACTTTTTCAGCACCGCCAGAGACCACCCGAAGACAAGATTCTACCACCCAAGCACACTATTCATACAATTTGCAATGATTTACCTTCGAGCGAATTTTAGAGACGAAAAAATGATTCGTTAATGAGTAAAATTGTTTTAAAAGAGACACCATTTATGTCTTATTTTTTCAGCACCACGGCCAGAGCCGCCCGGAGCCACCAGAAGACAAAATTCTACCGCCCATTGGCCCAAGCACATTATATCATATAATTGGTTAGGATTGACCTTCGTACGAATTTTAGAGTAATACAATTATTATAAATATCACACATTATCATACAATAATTTATTATTTTTCTCTTTAATTTCAATTTATATTATTTTTTGTTCAAATCACCAATGCGATTAGCTACTCTTATAGTTTGAAAAACAACATAACTGTAAACGATACACCTGTTAGAAAATAAACAACATTCAATGTTCAATGACCCACCTCGGAAAAAGAAATATAAAGATTGCGCTGTCAGAAAATCGTGATATTCTAGATTATTTAAGAGGAATTGCTTACAATTTATCTTTTTAAAATTACTAGTGTAATTTCAATTGGTTATTGTTTTTAATAAATATGCTCTTCAACTACGAGATCTTAGATTTTGTGTTAGGTAGGCCGTATGCTTCATTTACTATCATGTTATCATCTCTTCATTTTCCTCTTCCATTCTTGATTGCAGCCATCGTTGCTTGTATCCCTCTTTCGTCGCTTTCCTGTGTCAATGAGCATTGTCACTAACGGTGGTAGGTGACTT
>CANNZV010005459.1:0-26991 GCA_947561585.1 Caprella mutica
CCACCACCAGAAGCTTTAGAACCTTTTAGTTTAGTATTCAAATATCCCACGCAACAAGTGCAATCCGTCAATGATTGGTGGGACATGAAGAAGGGAGCCAATTGGCGATTTCCAGAGGGGCAACAAAAAGCTTCTAAAGACAACTTTCCGGTGGTGCATATCTCTTGGTATGATGCCATGGCCTATTGCAAATGGGCAGGCAAGCGCCTGCCGACAGAAGCAGAATGGGAATATGCCTCTAGAGGCGGTCAAGATAATCAGATTTATCCTTGGGGGAATGAATCTATAGAAGAAGGTGCTGCAAAAGCGAATTATTGGCAAGGAAATTTCCCGTATACGAATGAATCTACTGATGGCTTTGAACGCTTAGCCCCCGTAAGATCTTTTCCGCCTAATGGGTATGGTTTATACGATATGGCTGGCAATGTATGGGAATGGTGCGCAGATTGGTTTCATCAAAATTATTATCAACATCGTAAAAAAATGGAGGTAATTGATAATCCGAAAGGCCCTGGTAATAGCTATGACCCACTCAATCCAACGGCTTGGCAAAAAACAAAACGAGGAGGGTCTTTTTTGTGTAATGATAGCTATTGTTCTGGTTATCGAGTGGCTTCTAGAATGAAGACTAGCCCGGATACTGGTGCAGAGCATTCTGGATTTCGGACGGTTAGAAGTATGAAGTAACACAACTCTCTGAGTTGAGCAAGCCTTCCTGAAGGAATTGATTTTATCGACGATTGTAGTGGTTTTTAACTACGGTCTTTAGAGTACTAAAACCGTAGTTAAAAACTGCAATCATAGAAGCCAGCACAACTCAGAGAGTTATGTTACATCAACAACAAGCACCTTCACTACTACCTACCTCTTTATTAAAAGGCATATTCCCTCCACAACCTTCAAATATACCGTAATGTGTATCCCAATTACCAAAGAAGTCAAAATGTTTGGCAAAGCGCGTATCCGCTAACATTTTATAGGTATTCCCACATACCGTCATCATTTTACCAACTGGGAAATTGTGGTGATCATCTAAATCAAAACTATGGGCTTTGCCTTTGATCGTTCCTTTATACCTAACGGCTTGACCATAATCTTCGCAGTCGCTCTCTAAGCCATCAATTTTGAATAAACGATAGGTAACAGAGAAACATTCGATGTTTCCTAATTTAGTTTCTATAGCTGGATTCTCTACAGTTATAGCTCGACTGTCTACCACTCTAGGATCCGTGAAGCCTGCTTGTTTTGCATAATTTAAAAAGTCATTCCAATATAGTGCACCACTCAAACATTCCCCCCAAAGAACTTTGTCTTTCTGTAAACTAATCGGCATTCTTCTATCACTATAGACATCACTAAAATACATTTCCCCACCTGGTTTCAATAATCGAAAAGCATCTTTCAAGACCTTTTGCTTATTGATAGCAAGATTGATAACACAGTTTGAAATAATCAAATCAAAGCTTTCTGGTGCTAAATCAAGTTGATCTAAATTATCTATATTGCCCTTAACAAATTGGACATTCGCATATTTATAGCCAAATTGAGCCGTATGATAATCTATATATTTATTGGCTACAGCTAATTGTTTTTCCGTCATATCCACTCCAATCACTTCGCCTGCCTGACCAACTAATTTGGAAGCAATATAGCAATCTCGTCCACTACCAGATCCTAAATCTAATATTCTCAACCCCTCTAATTCATAAGGAATGGTCAAGCCACAACCATAATACTTTGCTTGTACTTCTTCATGTACTTGTTGTAATACTTCTAAAATATGTGGGGGAGGCGCTTGTAAGGTACAACAAGCGTTGGTTTGTAAATCTTCCGTTGTATCTAATGATTCCCCATAATAGGCTTGTACTTCTTCGTATTTGGTGTCCATTGTTGACTAGGTTAATTATTGCAGTTAAAAAAACGAGCAAAATATATGATAACAAAAAGAATTTGCTTGCAAAGCTAAATAATTAAACTATGGAATACTGTCTTCATTCATACGAAGTCATTCTACTGTGTAAAATTTTTCTAAAATAAATTTGTTCTTTGCATTCTGCGTAGGCGTATGCTTCACGTATGTTAGGCAAATTACACATAGATGTAGGGATAGTACAGATTTCTGCGAAATGACAAGGCGTGGATGTTGGGACGCAGGCAGGCTAACTAGTCGCTCCTAAATAAAACTTGCCCCAACTTTGTTTTACACTCAAATAAATTATAGATAAGGTGGGGCGCTCTGCGCCCCACCGAAATAGTGGGCTTGGCGGCTTCGCCGCCAAGCCCACTATACAAAGTATTTTGGAATAATCTCTAATACAATCGAGAAATAACCAATTTTTCTGTTCTCTGAGGGAACTGTTTAGTTTTGATGACCACCCAATAAATACCATTAACCAATCTTTCCAAATCTAACTGCATCAAAGGAGAAGTCACCTTATCTACTTCTTGATAGATCAGGCGATTGGCAGCTACATCATAGACACTTATTGTTATTGTTTTATCAGAGAACGCTTCCAAATTTAAAAACACTTTTTCTCTAGCAGGATTAGGAAAAAGTATACCTTCCGTACAAGGAGATGGGTCTCTATCATTACAGTCAATTGCAGCACAAATTCCATCCTCATCTTGGTCTACACAATCTGTGGATACTTCTAGGAGAGGAATACTATCAAGATCATTTGTTTGATCTTGTAAGGTATCTATTTCTTGCTCTATAGGCTCGGAAATTAGATCTGTGGAGTCTATTTCTATCAGGGTAGTCGTTGTGTCTGTATTAACGAGCATATCCATCGTATCTATTGGAATCACCGATTCTATCGTGTCAATCACCATAACAGTTCCTTCACAATTGCAACTATTTTCTTGAATGATGTCCATTTCTGTATCAGGATTCCCATCATCACAACTTGCACCTGCAGCAAGGGTATTGATGGCATTATTATCATCACATTCCATTGTGGAACAGATACCATCTCCATCTTTATCTGTACACACATTGATAACGACCTGATCTATTAAGGTATAAAATTGATTTAAATCAGCATCTACCTCATAATCAAAAGCACGTAATTGCAGTAGGTAAGTGCCTTCTTGAGTCGCCTTGATCGTAGGATTATAGGCAGTCGAATCAGAAAAATAGATACTACCAGGCCCACTCAATTGATGCCATTGAATATCGCTTAAATGATTCTGTCTATCATTGTGAATAATTTGCCCATTCAAGGAAATTTCCGCTTCCAATTCCATACCAATTGTATTTCCAGCATCGATATGATAGCCTTCTGTTAAAGTGCTTCTAGGTGCTGGCGCTTCTCTAGTTGCGGGAATATGTCGCCTGAAAAAACTGTATAACTCATCAAAATAAGCCGCAGGAGTATTGTGATCTAAGTCGATAGTGTTCAATAATATTTTTGGGCCTTCCAAATTATTAAACGCCGAAAATCCAGTTGCAGCAGGACAAACCATATCTATGTAATTTAAAAACACCCAAGAAGGCCCTTTAAATCGTTTGACAAAAAAACTGTTCTCATAATAGCTTGTTGCCTTACGAACAATTTGCCTTTGGGCCCCTGTATATCTTTGCAAATAATAAGGAAATCCACTCGCTTTATTTTCATCAATTCCCGCATGCTGGCAATGAGAAGGAATACTGCTCGCCAACACATCTACTCGGTCATCCACACCCGCTACCATCATCGCCAATCCCCCACCCTGACTAAATCCCATTACTGCAATATCTTCCTGGTTAAAATCACTTCGACTATATAAATAATCAATAGCTCTTACGCCTGCTAAAACTGCATATTTGTAATAATTACTATCTGGATTAGTGACCACATTTGGTTCGTAGCTATTAGGATCTATTTCTTCAGGAGGTACATTATGGATAGAAATAGATACCGCTAAAAAATTACCTAGTTCTGCTAATTGAAAATTTTGTTGTGCCAAATAACCTGCACTTCCAGCAGGTGGAAATTCTACCACACCTGGGAATGGTCCAGGGCCTTCAGGAACAGTCACATAGCCCCAAACACGCCGACCATCTATATGTCCTAAATTTAAACGATAGGCGCGAGAATGTCGACTAAGCAGGTAATAAGTAGAATCTGCGTCAATAGGTACTTCTGCTAATTCCGCTTTTGCCCGATCCCAAAAGGCATCAAAGTCTGCTGGTTCTTCTGTAATGGGGCGAATAGACAAAGGATCAAAAGAAGCGGCCGCTATGCCAGACAATTCTCCTTGTTTAATACTGCAAACAATTATTCCTGCTTCATTCAATTGGAAGCTAATATTTTGTTGCTCTCCAGCAACTAAATCCAGATTACCTTCTGTCAAAGGAATCGTCTTGTCATCATAAGCAATCGTATAACTAGCAAAACCTGTTGAAGTAGCAGTAATTTGAAAAATTACAGTCTCCCCTATCGTATAAGTAGCATTAGATCTATCTGTTGTTATTTCAATTTGGGCTACTAAAGAAATAGGCAGTAATAAGCAGCAAATTAAAACAATCTCCCATCGTTTGTGCAAGCATGTTATCATTATAGGTGTATTTATAGAAGGAGATCTGGAAGACCAATCCTACTTGTAGAAATATTATTATGACAAAAACCAAATTAAAATTACGATGGGATACTAATAGTAATAGCCTTAAATGCTAGATTAGGAATGTATTTTGTTTAGGACAAAAGAAGAGGTGTACATGAAAAGTACTTTAGGTACTTTAAACGAAGTAAAAGAGGGTGGTGAATAATCGTTTATCTGTTTAGACTATTATTTGTTTATAAGTATAGCGGATAAACAAATAAACCATTTCAACAAATAACCAGATGTTGAAAACCACTTTTTATCCCATTCGGGATATAGCATCTAAAATATGACAAGTAAGGAAATCAATACTATAGGATAATTTAATACTATAAAATCTTTAAATAGAGGGGGATCGAACGATTCAAAAATACGAATTAAAATACAAATAAATTGTTTTATTTTTATTAACATTGCAACTTTATGTGTGATTAGGGTGCAAAATAAAAGAACCGCTACGAATGAAAGAAATAAGATACATTTATTTATTCAAAAGAACAGGACATGATGAAGCTAGGCTAATCGTAAAAAAGCGAATGATAGATGCTGACAAAATAGAACGAAAACTTCACCAGCATTTTAAAAAATCTCGCTTTACAATGACAAAAAAAATTAAGCAAGGGCAATGGGCTCAATCACATGTCAAAATAGGTATCTCCAATGATGTAGATCGCAGGCTACGAGATGTAAACAATGATTTTTTTAAATCAGGACATACCGAGTGGTTTGCTATGCACCTATTTGAACGAATAGCCGTACACGCACTCATTCGTTGGTATGCTTACAGATGGTGGATATTGGCTGGCGGTATTGCTTTTATTTGGTATGGAAGTAATTTGAAATGATGCCTTAATAGCTTAAAAAGTAGTCCTTTGAATGTAAAAAAAATCAAAATAAGTAACGATAAAAATAACGGATATACGATCATTCTTAATCAATTCACTTCAGGAATATGCAATTTAAAGCCATACTATTCTTAATCCTTCTTCCTACTTTTGTTATAAGCCAAACCTTAACCAATACTACTTCGATCACGATTACCAAAACTTGGTCACAAGAGCCAAGTGGCTATACTTATCCTATAAATATATTTGTGCCAATAGGAGTGGTTCCCGAAGGGGGATTTCCTGTTTGTATTACCTTGCATGGGAATGGCGGTGTAGGGAATGTAAATGCATGGAGAAATACATTACCCAATCATATTATTGTAGCCCCTTCTGGCTACGAGCGAAGCTGGAATATTGCAGATGAAAATAGTGATGCACCAGATGTAGAAATGATCAATGATTTAGTCGATGTACTTCAAACTTTTTCTAATGTAAACCCTAATAAGATTAGAATTTTAGGAACCTCTAATGGTGCAGGTTTAGCCAACAGAGTTTTTCTTGAAAATAAGGATCTAGGTATAGATATTATCTGTGCCATTGTTTCTCATCTTACCACGGCACACTATCATAATAATGGGTTTTATTTCCCAAGTGGAGAAACAGGAGATAATGGAACAGGTATACCTGCTTTTGAGGGATATGATACGCAAACAGTTCCTATTACAGGTCGACGATATTTGAATATATCTAATAATAACGACGGGCTGATTCCTTATACTGGCGGATCTTCGCCTGTAGGTGTCACTTTCTTAGATGCTCAAGAAGCCTCCTACATTGTGGCTAAAAGTCAAGGTTATACGGGCGCACAAGTGACGACTTCCACACTAATTGATGGAAATGTTTATGAGTTTGAGTATTTATCGGGGCAAGTAATACATTTAAACGGAGATGCTATGCATGCCACAAATACGATCCAAAAGGAGTACGTAGCTGATTATTTTAATAGAGTAATTGGCAGTGTTGCCCCACCCCCAAGTAGTTGTGAGACTAATTTAAGTCTCAGCACAACGGTAGCAACGGGAACCTACCAAGTAAGCAATGAGATCACCTGTAATAGTGCCATTGCTAATGATGCTAATGTCATTTTTCAAGCAAGTAAAATTATCTTAAACGCTGGATTTATAGTAGAAGCAGGTACAAATTTCACAGCAGAAATTACTCCTTGCTCCGCATTATGCCAACCCAATAGCGATCGCTCGCCAATTGCACCTAACTTAGCAAAAAAAATAGCTCTTCCTAATGCAAGAAATACTTTAAGTATCTATCCTAACCCAACCAAGGCTTTTCTTAGCATTCATGGCGACTTTACAAAAGAACTAGACTATTCTATTCATTCATTAAATGGGCAGGAGTTAATAGGCGGTCAAGTGAGTGTGGATAATCAACTAATTAATTTAGGAAATTTACCAGCCAATATTTATTTTTTAAACGTAGAGCATCAAACGTTTAAAGTTATTAAAATAGATTAGGAGATAAAGAATGGAAGAGTAATCATAACTCTTCCATTCTTTATTAGACTTGTTCGACGATAGCTAATGAGGTGAGATGGCGGAAAATTTAGTTTTGTACAAGGCAATATTTTTCGGAATAGCCGTAGCTATTGCTAAAAATTTTAACGCTGTACAAAATTAAATTTTGCCCATATCGCCCATCAAGATGTCGCCGAACAAGTCTATTTGTTAAGCAGAAAAAGAAGAGCCGCAACCGCAAGTATCTGTAGCATTAGGATTATTAAAAGAAAAGCCTCTATTGTTGAGTCCATCCACCCAATCAATCTCCATACCTGCTAAATAAAGCCCATGCGCTTTTTCTATAAATACCTTTAGATCATCAATGAAATAAACATCATCTTTATCTTTTTTCACATCGAAGCCAAGTATATAGGAAAAGCCAGAGCACCCTCCTCCTTTCACTCCTATACGCAACCCATGATCTGCTGGAATTTCTTGTTTCTCCATAATTCCTCTTAATGCTTTTACCGCACTTGTTGTAAGGGTAATTGGAGGGGCTATCGTAGTTTTTTCTGTCGTACTATTCATTAATTTCTATTTTTTCATTCCAAAAAGGTCTTCTCCAAATTTCCTAAATCTATTTAACTTCTCAAACTAAAACGCACAAATTTGGAAAAGAATATAATAAGCTTGAAAAGGATACGTTAGAATATTACAAGATATGGGACGTTTCAATTGCTTACTCGTAACATATAAAGAACAATTTTTTAAAAATCATTGTTCAAAACTGGCATTTATTCAAAAATATACCTATCTTAGGTTGAAGAAAGACAAGACAAATATTTATTATTAAAATATAAAAGATTTCATACGTCAACTTTTAGTTTCATTAAAACTAGTGAGAGTTTTTAGGGTTACATCCATTCGGTGTAACCTCTTTTTTTTGCCCTTAAGGAATGACGAAATAATAACTGTCTCAACTTGGCTTGCCCTTTTCCAGTCTTAGAAAGCCAAAAAAAGAGTCCGTAGCCCTGCTATGCACTAGTTTTTGGCTTCCTAAGACAGAACCTGCCTGCCAAGGCACGCAGGCAGGAAATGACTAACCCAACTTGTAACATTTATTATCTCCTCATTCTTAAGAAGCTGTTTGAATTTGTTATGCCCCTGGTCGTCACTTTTCAAATTCAAAATCCAAACCGTTTCTAGAATACTAAAAAATAATATTTATTTTATACCATTCCTAATCGACTGAATGCTAGTCTTTAGTGATAGCGAAATAATTACTTTCTAGTCTACCACCTGTGCAGCAAAAAACGCATCTAATTCTTCAATCGACTGATTTACGCCAATAATCACACCATCTTTATTCAACAAAAACTTTGAAGGTACTTGTTTCACGCCAAATTCATTAGCAAGTGGAGAATTTAAAAATTTCAAACTATTGGATAGCTCCACCAGATGATATTTCCAATCCATTTCCATACGTTGAATAGCACTTTTCCATCGCTTTTCCTCTTTCTCTATAGCAATACTTAATATAATTAGACCGTCAGCATCTTTGAATTTTTTACCCACATATTCTTTTTGAAGATGTTTGAGTCCATGGATTTCTCTTAGACAAGGGCCACACCAACTTCCCCAAAAGTCTACTAATACATACTGCCCTTTCACCTGTTCCAAATTAAAACGCTCTCCATTCAATAACTGCCCTTCTATTTTTGGCGAATTTTCTCCATTCACTACTCTTGGCTGCATGTATAAGTACCGCCCAAGGTAAAAAGCCATTACCCCAAGAAGCATAATAGGAAAAGAATATTTTTTAATAAAACTCATAATTGATTCAATTTTATTTGGTAGAGGTCAATCCTAAACAAAAAGGCTTTGGAATAAACAACGACAAAAGGAGAACAAATCTTATCAAGAAGTCTACTCTACCTTAACTCACAATTTTGAATGCATCAGCAGGCGTCTACATCCGTCTACCCTTCTTAGGAACGCTGAAAAAATAACCTACTGCTATAAGAATTAAATCCTTACTATAATGGCAATTAAGGAAATGTTAAAATGAATTTTGTAAACACATTGCATATAGCGCATTTAACATTTTCTTAACTTAATTAATCTAGTTTTAAAGACATTCCAGATTTAATCAAATTTTACTAATATAGTCGTGATTTCATTCTTGTTGCACTACCCATCTGACTTGTTCTTTCCTGCCTGCGTGCCTTGGCAGGCAGGTTTCGTCTAAGAAACTCAAAAATTAGAACCGTAGCCCAGCTATGCTTCGATTTTTAGCTACCCATCCGCTTTGCGGTTCAGGAGTGTATACTCCTTCATCTTACACAAAAAAATAACTGCGCCATAACGGGTACTTTATTTCTTACCTACTCCCTAAACAATAAAAAAGGCTGCTTTGATTAATCAAAGCAGCCTTTTTTGTAAGTCGTCAAACAACTTACCCCATATAAGAGTTGGAAGTGTCTTAGGAAAGACTAGCAACAAATTTTGTTAACTTGCCTTTTAGATTTCCAGCTTTATTCTGGTGCCAGCTATTTCTTTTAGCTAAGCGATCTATCATAGAGACCACCTTTGGTAAAAGTGCCTGCGCTTCACTTGCATCTTCCGTCTCTCTTAGGTTTCTAATAGCCGTTCTAGTTGACTTCTTGTAGTAACGGTTTTGTAAACGTTTCTTAGCGTCTTGACGAATTCTCTTCTTAGCTGATTTATGGTGTGCCATATCAATATTTTTTGATAAATATAGTATATTTTGATTTTGGAGTGCAAATGTAAGTTTATTCTAGGGAAAAAAACTATTTTTTTGAGGGAAAAATGATTTATATTACCCATATAGATAATGTTTTACCGTTAATTCCAAACATTTATTATATAAATTGGTAATATTTGTTAACTCGCATAAAATTCTATAATACAATATATTCACATAACAATGAAACAAACAACCATTTTTACCTTTTTAGTTTTCGCTTTATTAGTAACATCTTGTGTCAGTAAAGATCAATTTGCACAGCTTCAAAAGGAACGGGATATGGCCAATGAAGACATAGGACGAATTGGCGAAGAACTAAGTGCTCAAATGAAATTGGTTGCTGCTTGCAATCAGGAAAAAGAACGATTAAAGGGAGATATTAGAAGTTCTGAATCTACTCTTAAATCTAAAGATGAACAAATCAAAGATTTAAAGGATCAGATTAATGACCTAAGATTGGCTAGAAATCAAACGGTCGAGCAAGTTGGAGATTTGACTGTATTGTCTCAATCTGCCAATGATAATATTAAAGAGACTTTATCTCAACTAGAAGGTAAGGACAAGTATATCCAATTATTACAGGCTGCTAAGTCTAAAGCCGATTCGATTAATTTGGCACTTGCCATTAATTTAAAAGGTGTATTGAGTCAAGGTATTGCAGACAATGATGTAGAAGTAAAAGTAGATAAGACGGTCGTTTTCATCAATTTATCGGATAAAATGCTATACACAAGTGGTAGCGCAGATATTACTTCTAGAGCAACAGAAGTCTTAGGGAAGATTGCTAAAATTATAGAATCTAGACCAGATCTTGAAGTAATGGTCGAAGGTTACACAGATAATCTACCTATCAGTAAGCCAGGTATTAGAGACAACTGGGACTTAAGTGTCTTGAGAGCTACCTCTGTTGTTAGAGCTTTACAGACTACTTATAATATTGACCCTAATCGTTTGATTGCTGCTGGTCGAGGAGAATATAATACTTTAGCAAGCAATGATACTTTTGAAGGTCGTGCAACTAACAGAAGAACTCGTATCATTATTTTGCCTAAAATCGATCAATTTTATGATTTGTTGAATCCTGAGAATGCGCCAGAGTAAATTGGTCTTTAGTTTTTGGTCTTTGGTCTTTAGTCTTTGGTCTTTAGTCTTTGGTAAGCCATCGCTAGGTTTTAGGAAGTATATAGTAAGAACGATGGTCCACTAAAGACTAAAGACCAACAACCAAAGACTAAAAAAATATAAATCCTCAATATCCATACTTCTCCTTCCAAAAAGCTTTCATACGTTCTCGTATTTTGATTTCTGTAGGATTATTGCTAGGTTCAAATAAAGTAGTACCAATAATATCTGTCGGAAGAAATTCCATATCTGCAAAATTATTCTCCTCGCTATGCGCGTACTTATAGCCTTTCCCATAATTGAGTTGGCGCATAAGGTGCGTAGGAGCATTCCTAATTTCCAATGGAATAGATAAACTGCCTGTTTCTCTCACCAATTTTTGAGCAGCACCAATCGCCACATAAGCAGAGTTGCTTTTAGGCGAAGTAGCTAAATAAATAGTTGCTTGAGATAAGATAATCCTCGCTTCTGGCAAACCTACAGCAGTGGCTGCTTGAAAGGCTGTCGTCGCCATTAACAAGGCATTGGGGTTAGCTAAACCGATGTCCTCAGATGCAGCAATCATCATTCTACGAGCAATGAATTTTATATCTTCTCCCCCCTCAATCATTCTTGCTAAATAATAAACTGCTGCGTTGGGATCGCTTCCGCGAATGGATTTTATAAATGCAGAAGCTACATCATAATGCTGGTCGCCGCCTTTGTCATATACTGCTATATTTTGTTGCACTTTTTGAGTGACCGCCTCATTTGTAATTACTAAAGTTTCCTCCCCTTCTTGATAGTTCGTCACCAATTCTAATACATTCAGTAATTTACGTGCATCTCCCCCAGAATATAATAGCAAGGCATCATATTCTTCCATCTTAATTTTCTTGGTCTTTAAAAATTCATCCTTGACAAGCGCATTATCGACTAACTTAATGAGCTGTTCCTTGCTCAAAGGTTTTAAGACATATACTTGGCATCGACTTAATAAAGCAGATATCACCTCGAAGGAAGGATTCTCCGTAGTCGCACCGATCAAGGTGATCGTTCCTTTTTCAACAGCCCCTAATAAAGAATCTTGCTGGGCTTTATTGAAACGATGAATTTCATCTATAAATAAGATTGGATTTGGTTGATTAAAAAAGCGCTGACTTTTTGCTTTTGCTATGGTTTCTCGGACATCTTTTACCCCAGAGCTGACTGCACTTAAGGTCGAGAATGGACGCTTTAATTGATTGGCAATAATGTTGGCGAGCGTGGTTTTTCCAACTCCTGGAGGGCCCCACAATATAAAGGATGGAAATTGGCCTGTTTCTATAGCCTGACTTAATACGGCACCTGCCCCAACTAAATGATCTTGACCGATATACTCCGTCAAAGATTTTGGTCGCATTCGTTCTGCTAATGGCTGCATCTGCTTTAATTATGGTTGATGATTTTTTGGAAAATTGTTTATTGATTTAGATTAATTGACAAACTAAATCAATAAGCCATTTTCCAAAAAATCATCAATCGGATCAGAATTTCACTTTTTTCAATTCTGAGCCATTATCGATCACTACATGCGCTTGGCGGAAACCTGCTTTTAGGGCATTGTTCTTTGCAAAGATGGCATCGCTCAAAGTAGCATAACCTGTTAATAGCATGATAGTCCAAGGCTTTTTTACTTGTCGTTCTACGATTCCTAAACCTTCTACTTTTGCTTCATTGAAGAAACGTGGATTTCTATAAGAAGCCAAACGAACTTTGTATACCCCACCACTAGTGTTACCTGTTGTGCTACTACCTGATGAAGGATTATTTGTAGTTACTGCAGTACCCATATTATTGGTGTTTAAAACAATTCCTTCGCCTAATCCTGTTCTTAATTCCGACGTTACAAAAGCATCTCTATACCCTTGTGATTTTATTCTTCTCGCAGCTGCCGCCGCTTCCGCTTTCGTACTAAATACGCCAACTCTTACTTTTGTTCGGCTATTTTCGTAGCGATTGTATACATTACCATAAGTGCCTAAATCCTTAAATTTATTAAAGTCCGTTTTATCGGAAGTACTAAATGCTGCAACTTGAACAGAATACCCCGCCATTTCTCCAGTACCAGTTGTTCCTTTTGATACATCTGGTCGTGAACTCGGTGAAGTGGTAGCAACAGCTCCTGTATACTTGATAGGATACGCTCCTAATAAATTTGATTCTAAAGTATTTCCTACAATTACAGTTCGATTAATTGCGCCATATCCTGCTTTAGAATAAGTAATAATATACGTAGCATTTGTCTGTAAAGAAAGGTTGTATTCTCCAGTAATTGCAGTCGATGTTTCTAAAGTCCGTCCTGTTGCCTGATTAACCGCTGTTATAGCGACCCCTTCTACTCCACTATTATCAGCTGCATCATACAAACGCCCCATTATCAAGTTGTTCGGCAAATTTGTTGTAGGTCTAGTACTTGGCGTATTGGTAGGTGTGTTCACCACAGGCGGCGTAGTAGATGACGTACCATTTCTCAATAATATTTGCTGATTCTGTACACCAGTTAAACTGGTACCTGATATGCGCATTAAGCCCGTTATGTATCCATTTTGTCGTACATAAATTTCACAATTTAAGCCTGCAGGAATATTTAAATTTGCTCGACCATTGTTGTCAGAGTAGAATCTAGATAGCCCACAAGGTGCCATGTCTATTTCTGCATTGGGTATTGGTTGCATCGTATATTCATCCAACACAACAATCGCTAAAGTTCTGGCACTAGTAGGATAAGTGCTTCCGTTTTGATCTCCTGGGTAAGCGCCTTGGGTATTGCCTCCTGGGTAAGGATTTTGCGTATTACCTCCCGTATAGGGCCCTTGGGTATTGCCTCCCGGGTAAGATCCCTGATTAGTATTACCGCCTATAGATTTCGTTACTTTATAAATATCTTCTTTTCCTTTTCCTCCCGCTCTATTAGAAACCAAATAGCCTAAATTTCTAACATTATCATATATAAATCCATAGTCATCATTAGAAGAATTAATTTGAGTATCCAAATTAAACACTCGATCCCAATAAGTACCATTTTTAGTAGCCCTAAAAACGTCTAATCCTCCCATTCCTTCATGCCAATCAGAAGAAAAATACAAATCTAGACCATCAAAGAATGGAGAGATTTCATTTCCTTTGGTATTGACGGTTGGACCTAAATTTTCTGGAGGTCCCCACTCATTTCCATTTCGATAACTCACATAGATATCAAATCCTCCAAAACCATTTGGCCTATCAGAAGCAAAATATAAAGCATTGCCATCTGGAGAGAAAGAAGGATAACCTGTTGAAAAACTAGAACCATTATAAAGAAAGAATTTCTCATTCTGCCATTCTCCATTCGCTAAAACTTCCCCTATAAAAATATTTAAATTAAGCCCTGAACTAGGAATTTGGCGTATACCATCGACAAAGTTATTTTTGGTGATAGCGACCCATCTTCTATCAGGCGAATAAGCAATTGGCCCTTCATTATAGCCTTTAAAGCGTTGGTGGAATACTTGAGGATTTCCTAAGTTTTCATTAAAATCAATATTAGAAATAAACAACTGATTCAAATCATCTCGTTGCTTATCTTTTTCGCTATAATCAATTCTAGCAGAACTATAAAGGATACCATCTCCATAAAAAGCAGGACCAAAATCCGCAGCATCACTACTAATATATTCTGGTGTCACTTTATAAGTTGGCGGGGCTTTCAATTTTTCTAATGCAATGGTATTAGCTTCCGCAAAGTGCATTCCATCTTCTGGGTATTCCTCTGCGTAATCCAAAAAGAGCTTTCTAGCCAATTTATATTCCCCCATTTCTTGGAGCAATTGCGCATGTCCCAATAGAAATTTAGGAAATTGCTTACTGACATTGCCTATCTCTGTATACCAACGTAAAGCTTCCTTCTGTCGACCTAAATGACGAAAGCAATCTGCTAATTTGCCTTTAGCTTCTACATTATTTCTATCTCCTTTAATATACCTTTGGTAGGTGGTTATAGCTTGTTTAAAGTTGTGGAGTTCATACTGCTTATTTGCTTTATCTAAAAGCCCTGTTTGGCTAAAACCCGTTAAGGGAATTAGAAATAAACCAATTAGTACTCCCCAGATCATTTGAGGAAATCTCATAGTATTGCTGTCTGTTTGTGAAAGAATTAAATTTGGTGGGAGGGCAAATTAACACCTTGACTATATACCCTTTCCCATATCTTTTAAACGAAAAATAACCTCTTCTGCATATATAATATGCGAGATTTACTGATAAGTAATGGTGTGAAAATAAATGTACACTCTTGACTGCTTCTTTTATCCCTATTTTCTCCTTTAAAAATGGTCATAGTATCAACAATACTCCCATTTTTAAAGAACAAACTAGGAACAAAATAAGCTACCCAAGAATGTACATTTATTCTCACACCATTACTAAGGAAACTCGTTCTATATTAATTGCTTTAATAAGAATGAATTCTATTATTCTCAGATTTTGAAAGAAGGAAAGGCAGTTTTCTAAGTTTAAAAATAGGCGTTTATTAAGTCAAATAAAAGTTTGTACGGAAAAAAATAGCGATTTTTGCCCGATGAATAGATTATTCAAGGATCAAATAGGTAGAACCATCACAATTCCAAAAGTACCAAAGCGAATTATCTCCTTAGTTCCTTCTATTACAGAATTATTATACGACCTTGATTTAGAGGCAAGTATGGTTGGTCGAACCACCTTCTGCGTGCATCCAAAACAGGCTTTACAAGCTATTAAAAAAATAGGTGGAACGAAAAAGGTTCACTATGATCGAGTCGCAGCATTATCTCCCGATTTAATTATTGCTAATAAAGAGGAAAATGATAAAATACAAGTAGAATATCTTGCTGAACGCTACCCTACTTGGGTAAGTGATGTGCCTACTTTTAAAGCCGCTATGGATATGATTTATCAATTGGGAGGCATCTTAAATAAAGAAACTACCTGCCAAACTATCGTGAATAAGTCTAATCAATTGAAAGCCCAATTGGGTCATAAAAAAAGTAAAAAAGCAGTCTATTTGATTTGGTATAAACCCTATATGACCATTGGTAGAGATACCTACATCCACGATTTACTCCGACTATCTGGATTTACCAATATGTTTGTAGCCCAAACACGGTATCCTATCTGTACCATTGAGGAAATAAAAGCACACCAACCAGAAATTATCCTTTTATCTTCCGAACCATTCCCTTTTAAGGAGGAACATGTAGCAGAATTGGCGATCCATTTCCCTGATATTCCTATTCAATTAGTAGATGGCGAAGCCTTTTCTTGGTATGGCACTCGTTTTTTAAAAACCCAAGAATACTTAATGAATTTATAAAAGCTTGATGAAAGAAACAGAATTTTTAATCGTAGGTCAAGGCATTGCGGGCACAAATGTCGCTTGGTTTTTAAAAAAAGCAAACCGATCTTTTCATATCATAGATAACAAGCATGCGCAATCTTCTACAAAAAATGCAGGGGGTCTTATCAATCCAATTACGGGAAGGCGGTTTGTAAAAAGTTGGAGAATCGAGGAATTGCTGCCTTTTGCCAAAACTACTTATCAAGAAATGGAGCAATTCACGAAATTGTCTTTGTTTAAGGAATACGAAATCATCCGCTACTTTCAAAGCATTGCTGAAGGAAACAATTGGATCACAAAAACTGCCTATGCGGGATATGAAAAGTATTTAAGTAGTAAAAAGATAACGCAAGATTTTAGTGCTATTATAAAAGATACAGGGGGCTATGGAATTGTGCATGGTGCTAAGGTGCAGGTTAAAAAGATTATTCATTTTTTCCAACAGCACTATTTACAACAAGGACAATTAACACTAGAGAAATTTGATTATCGCCAACTTTCTTTCACTAACACGGGCGTTCAATATAAAAATATCCATGCTAAAACCTTAATTTTTTGCGAAGGCTATTCTGCCAAAAACAATCCTTGGTTCAAAATATTGCCGTTTGAATCTGCTAAAGGGGAAGTGTTGATTTTAAAAATACCTCAACTTAGCACCGACTATATCATTAAAAAGAATCAATTTATTGTTCCTTTAGAAAAAGATTTATTCTGGTTTGGTTCTAATTATGAATGGGCTGATTTGACGGATCTCCCTACTGATAAAGGGAAAGCTTATTTGGAAGAACGATTGGCAGCTATTTTGAAAGTACCGTATGAAATAGTGGACCATCTCGCTGGTGTTCGACCCGTTTTAAAGGATCGACGACCTGCTTTGGGACGGCATCCAGCACATAAATCCATAGCTATTTTAAATGGTTTAGGAACTAAAGGAGCTTCAATTGGACCTTATTGGGCAAAGCATCTGGTGGATCATTTATTGACGGAAAAGAATTTAGACACGGAAGTAGATATTGGACGTTTTTTTAATCCATAATTTGGATTTTTTGTCTGCATATAACGGAAGCAATTACGTTTTTTAGATAAACCTACTGAATTTGTCCAGCAACGGGAAGTTGCTGGACAAAAGGCTATCTATGCAATATTAGTACTTAAGTACTAAGGAAACTTAGGAAACTGATCAAAATCTGGCTTCCGCTTTTCTAAAAAGGCATTTCGACCCTCTTTCGCTTCTTCTGTCATATAGCCCAAACGAGTTGCCTCTCCTGCAAAAATTTGTTGCCCAACCAAACCATCATCAATTAGATTAAAAGAGAATTTAAGCATTTTAATCGCCATTGGACTTTTCTTCAAAATTTCTTGCCCCCATTCAAAAGCCGTTGTTTCTAAATCCTCATGTGGGATTACTGCATTGACCATCCCCATATCAAAAGCCTCTTGTGCAGAATAGTTTCTTCCCAAAAAGAAGATCTCTCTTGCTCTTTTTTGTCCAACTTGTCGAGCTAAATAAGCAGAACCATAACCACCATCATAACTCGCCACATCTGCATCTGTTTGCTTAAAAATAGCATGTTCTTTACTAGCAAGCGTAAGATCGCAGACTACGTGCAGCGAGTGTCCTCCACCAACTGCCCAGCCAGGCACTACCGCAATCACCACTTTATTCATAAATCGAATTAACCGCTGTACTTCCAATATGTTTAAACGACCAACCCCATCTGATCCTTGATAGCCCGTAGCTCCTCTTACACGCTGGTCTCCTCCAGAACAAAAGGCATGTATACCATCTTTAGGAGAGGGGCCTTCTCCGGATAAAAGAATGGCGCCTATAGATTGGTCTTCTCTAGCATCGTGAAAAGCATCTAATAACTCGCCTACCGTTTTAGGTCGAAAGGCATTTCTAACTTCTGGTCTATTAAAAGCAATCCGAGCAACGCCCTTTGCTTTTTTATAAGTAATATCTTCGTAACCTTTGGCAATTTTCCAAGGAATTTTTGACATATATTAATTGTTATATGGGTTGATGTATAAATATCGAAATGGATAAAGCAGCTAATTGTTTACTTATTTCCCCACAAGGTTACAAAATTTTAAAAAAACGTTTTTATTCTTGTCTTGATAAATAGTATTTTTGGAAAAATAAATTCTCTACCGTACACATTTTAGATTAGAGAGTAGAGAAGTGAGAAAAGAGACAGATTTCGTTTAAAAAACGACGAAATTCCATTCTTTATTAAACGATTCCTGTCTCTTTTCTCTAATCTCGCTTCTCTGCTCTAAAAGTGTACAGTAGCAAAAAAATAAAATAAACTTTTCAATAATACATACATGAGTAAGCAACCAATACCTTTTCATAAATACCATGGGGCAGGTAATGACTTTGTAATGATTGATCAAAGAAATACCCAATGGATAGATCCAAGTGATGAGGAGTGGATTAGCCGTTTATGCGATCGACGATTTGGGATCGGTGGAGATGGTTTGATTTTATTAAAACGTCATACCGACCACGACTTAGAAATGATTTATTTTAATGCGGACGGTAAGGAAGGTAGTATGTGTGGCAATGGAGGGCGATGCTTTGTAGCCTTCGCACATTACTTGGGATTAATTAAAGACACTTGCCAATTTATGGCTGTAGACGGGTTACATGAGGCAGCGATTAATCCATCTGGCACTTGGGTTGAGCTAAAAATGATTGATGTAGCCAACATTGAGTACCGTCCAAATCATTATGTCATGGATACAGGTTCTCCCCATTATGTCACCTTTGTTCCAGCCATTGAAGAGGTCCAAGTTTTTGAAGAAGGGCGGGCTATTCGTTATTCTGACACCTATAAAAAAGAAGGTGTTAATGTCAATTTTGTAGCCAATCATCCAAAAGGTTTAGCTATAGCTACTTATGAACGAGGCGTAGAAGCCGAAACCTTAGCTTGTGGAACGGGCGTGACTGCTGCGGCTATCGCTTACTATTTAGACAAACCACTACAAGCTACTTCTTTTATAGAGAAAGGCGGTATTCCTGTCAAAGCGAAAGGGGGTGATTTAAGTGTCCGCTTTGAGGTAACCGACAATACCTTTTCCAATATTTGGTTGTGTGGACCCGCTCAACATGTGTTTAGTGGGGAGGTGTAGGTAAGTTCAAGATCAAGTATCAAGTCCAAGTTCAAAACCTGACGTTGACCACAAACGTTCGCCAGCGTTACGTTTTGAACTTGGACTTGATACTTGATCTTGAACTTACCAATTTTATCACGCCTGAAATCCACCATCAATATTAACAGAAGTACCTGTTAAAAAAGAAGCTTCCTCGCTCAAAAGCCAAGCAATCGTATTAGCCACCTCTCCAGCTTGCCCAAATCTTTTCATTGGCACTCTAGATTTAACCATTTTTTGAAACATCTCCTCTGCTTGTTCATGAATGATAGGTGTCCGGATGGCCCCTGGGCAAACCGCATTGACTCGAATACCTAAAGTAGCATACTCTTGACCGGCTGATTTTGTCAACCCTAAAACAGCATGTTTTGCAGCACTATATGGACCGTTTCCACCAAAACCATTTAAGCCTGCTAAAGAAGATATATTAACAATACTTCCTCCTCCATGATGTAGCATACAGTCTATTTCTTCCCGCATACAATAAAATACACCTGATACATTAATCGCCATCATACGATCCCAGTCTTCATCTTTGACTTGATGCGTGGGCGCAAATGCACCACCTATACCCGCATTGTTTACCGCCAATTGAATCGGTCCAAAATCCGAAACTGCTTGTAATATAGTTGCTTTCACCGCCGCTTTATCTGCTACATCCATCTGGTAATATTTGGCTTTGCCACCAGCTTTTTTTATTAATGAGACGGTTTCTTCCCCCATTTCCCCATTAATATCTGTTGCGATAACTGTTGCACCATTCTTCGCCAATTTTATAGCGGTTGCTCGACCTATGCCTGAGGAAGCACCTGTAACTAGGGCTACTTTTTTTTCAAAAATCATATTTGATTGATTATGTTGATAATACGCTGCACGGGATAAAAATGATTTTCAAAATCTGTTTATTTGTTGAAATTGTTTACCCGATATACAGCTAAACAATTTCAATAAATAAACAATGCTTTACATTCCTCTTTCTACCCGTTTAAAGTATCGTTGATTGGTTTAAAAGTATGCAATATAAAATAATTCCGAATATCGTTTTTAGAAAATATTTTTAGCCATTTTTACAATGACTGACAATTTCCTACTTTTGCCCGATGAAAAAGAAATTCAACTGTATCATTTTTGATTGCGATGGCATACTAGTCGATAGTGAACCAATTGCTTTAAAGACTCTAGTAGACCTCGCCAATAGTTTGGGGATAAAAATTGATATGGACTTTGCGATTAAGCAGTATATGGGCAATTCGATTGATAAAGTCTTAGAGATTACAGAAGCCCTTTATCAAAAGCCTCTGCCAAGTAATTATGAAGTAGAATATAGACGGATTTCTTTTGAACGATTTAAGAAGGAGTTGCAACCAATTCCATATATCAAAGAAGTTATTCCTCAATTAAAGGTACCCTATTGTGTAGCTTCTAGCGGCCCACAAAACAAGATTCGATTGAACTTAGAATTAATAGAGCTGTTCCCCTATTTTGAGGGCAATATCTTTAGTTGCTATGATGTACAAAAATGGAAACCTGATCCAGCAGTTTATATTCATGCTATGCAAAAAATGGGATTTGCCCCTGAAGAATGTCTAGTAGTGGAAGATAGCTTATTGGGTGTACAAGCGGGTGTTGCTAGTGGAGCTACTGTATATGCGTATGCCGCCACAGCACACAATCGAGCGGACTTAGCTGCGACAGGGGCGACTTTATTTGAGGATATGCGGGATTTATTGGCGTTGGTTTAGTTGCCTTCGACTCCACTCAGTCAACGAAATTGCGGTTTTGTGAGAGGTATTCGGTTGGGTTGCCTTCGACTCCGCTCAGTCAACAAGATTACACTTTTGAGATGGGTATTTCGGTTGGGTTGCCTTCGACTCCGCTTAGTCAACGAAATTACGGTTTTGAGATAGGTATTTCGTTGTCGTATGTAACACAACGAAATACCTATCACAAAAACGAAAGCTCGTTGCCTGAGCGGAGTCGAAGGCAACCCAACCGAAACATCATTTCCCAATCTTAATATCCCCCAATTCAACAGGCAAAAAAGGAGAGGCATCTCCTCCTCCCTTAATCACCTCTCTCACTAAGGTAGAACTAATATGAGAATATTGCGGATGACTAATTAGAAAAACGGTTTCTACACCATCACCAATAATGTGATTCATTTGAGATAACTGTTTTTCATAATCAAAATCTGCTGCATTCCTTAAGCCTCTTAATAAATATTTCGCTTTCTTTTTCATGCAATAATGAGCGGTCAGTCCTTCATGTTTATCTACTTCTACATTAGCTTCTTGTATAAAAACCTCCGTAATGTGCGCCATGCGTTCCTCTAAAGAAAAGAGGTATTTCTTCTGAGAATTTACACCGACAGCGATAATAATCTTATCAAATAATGGAATGGCTCGTTTTACTAATTCTACATGGCCGACGGTAATTGGGTCAAAAGACCCTGGGAATACTGCTATTTTCATATATTTACGGTAAGTGGAAATTATCAAAAAGAAAGAAATACTAGGTAGTCTCTATTCTCTACTTTCTAGGGAACGACGAAACAATAAATTCAGATTCTTGGCTGTTTCTTTTTTCCTTATTTTCCTCTTGAAATCAGTCATAGTATCAACAATACTCCCTCTTTCAATAGAAAACTAAGAAAAAAATAACCTACCCAAGAACCTGAATTTATTATCTCCTCGTTCCTAGTCAAAAAAATACAATGATCGACAAGATAAAAAAATTAGAAAAGATTTCATCACAATTGGAATTAAAGCAACAAAAAAGAGCTGCTTGGACGAATACCGTACAAGAATACATTGCTAATTTCTTAGATGATTTCAATCCAAAAGTCGCTTTTAAAACATCGGAGGATATGGGTAAAGGGATTTTAGAAGTACCGATTGAGGAAAGCGGTAAACCTTTAGAAAGCATTCTACAAGTATTAAAAGAAAACGTCGATACTCCAAATCTCAATCCTGCTTCAGGCGGACATTTAGGATATATTGCTGGCGGAGGGGTTTATCCTTCTGCGCTTGCAGATTACATGGCTGCTGCTACCAATCGCTTCACAGGTATTTTTTATGCTTGTCCAGGAGGAGTGAGAATGGAAAATTATTTATTGCGCTGGATGTGCCAGATGGTCGGGTATCCAGATACTGCTTTGGGCAATATTAGTTCGGGCGGATCCATTGCTAATTTATCTGCCATTACCACAGCAAGGGATCTTAAAGGCATAAAGGCAAGAGATATTGAACATTGTGTGATTTATTTGACCCAACAAGCGCACCATTGTGTGCAAAAAGCATTTAGAATTGCTGGGATGCAAGAATCTACTATTCGATATATTCCTATGGATGCCGAATACAGAATGAATACTTCTTTTTTAAAAGAACAAGTAAAAAAAGATAAACAAGCAGGGCTTCAACCTTTTATGGTCATTGGCTCGGCTGGCACTACCAATACGGGGGCAGTAGATCCACTAGATGCTATTGGAGCTATTGCTCAAGAATACGATCTATGGTTTCATGTAGATGCTGCTTATGGTGGTTTCTTTCTCCTTTGTCCAGATATGAAACCTATATTTAAAGGAATAGAATTATCGGATTCGATTGCTATTGACCCACATAAAGGATTATTTCTTTCTTATGGTATTGGTGCACTCCTAGTGAAAGATGTTCAAGCCCTCTACAATACGCATCACTATACGGCGAATTATATGCAGGATAGTTTTAACTTACATGACGATCCGGCTCCTTCCGATTTATCTCCCGAATTGACCCGCCATTTTAGAGGTTTACGGATGTGGTTATCGCTCCAATTATTTGGTGTTGCTCCTTTTCGTGCAGCGCTCGAGGAAAAAGTCTTATTATGTCGGTATTTTTATGAAGAAATTCAGAAACTAGGCTTCGAAGTTGGTAGTTATCCGCAGCTTTCTATTGCTATTTTTCGTTATATTCCTAAACACGGAGATGCTAATGCTTTTAATGATCAGCTTGTGGAGGCTTTCAAAAAGATGGCCGTGTCTTTGTCTCTTCTACTACTTTGAATGGGAAATACTGGATACGTTTTGCGGTTTGTTCTTTTCGGACACATCTGGCACAAGTTGACTTGGCTTTGAAGCTATTGAAAGAGCTTGTTTTGGATAGCTAAAATCACAAGTTTATCCAGGTAGTTGACATTTAAAAGCTACAAAAATGGACAGCCAATAGGGCAGGATTCAACACCGATGATAATCGTTTTCACCCTAATTAAAACTACTACAATCGGATCAGTCAAGCCTTTGCACCCTGTTACTAAAGACCAAAGACCAAAGACTAAAGACCAATTAATTTCTCCAATGGATATAGATCAATTAGATAAAAACATTTTAGCTATTTTAATGAAAGATGCAAGTATTCCTTATACGGAAATTGCCAAGAAACTGCATGTTTCAGGCGGCACAGTGCATGTTCGTATGAACAAATTAACGAAAAAAGGAATTGTTACTGGATCAAGTTTATTGGTAGATTATACTAAACTTGGCTATGATATTAGCGCCTTTCTCGGTATTTATTTGAATAAGAGTTCTCTTTATGAAGAAGTAGTGCAAGAATTAAAGAGGATTCCAGAAATTGTGAGTGCACATTATACAACAGGTAACTATAGTATTTTTGCTAAAATAGTCTGTCGAGATACGCAACATTTACGGCAAGTCTTACATGAAAAAATTCAACAAATAAGAGGTATTCAACGAACGGAAACGTTTATATCTTTAGAGGAAAGTATTAATCGACCGATTTCTATCGGGCCTGAGGAAGAGGAAGAATGAAGGATTCGTAGGATTGTTCCCACTTTTGTCAATACTCCACACGCAGTAAAAAGTGATTTTAATATTAGACTTGTTCGGCGACATCTTGATGGGTGATATGGGTAAAATTTAATTTTGTACAGCGTTAAAATTTTTAGCAATAGCTACGGCTATTCCGAAAAATTTTGCCTTGTACAAAACTAAATTTTCCGCCATCTCACCTCATCAGCTATCGTCGAACAAGTCTATTTAATAATGGTTTACTTCTTAAGCATTTCCAAACAATCTTTTAAACTATCCTTCCAATAGGGCAAGTCCATATCAAAGGTGTTTTTTATTTTTTCGCAATTTAAGACACTATAGGTTGGACGCTGTGCAGGGGTTGGATATGCTTTTGACAAAATAGCATTGACATTACAAGTAATCCCTTCTAATTCAAAAATAGCTTTTGCAAAATCATACCAACAAGTGACTCCTTGTGGGGCAAAATTATATACCCCCCCTAAGTCCTCAGCTCTATTTTTTATTTCTTCAATAATCTTTAAAATAGTGGTCGCAATATCCCTAGCATAAGTCGGTACACCTATTTGATCATAGACGATACCGAGGCTGTCTCTTTCCGTTCCTAAACGAATCATCGTTTTCACAAAATTGTGTCCAAAAGAAGAATAAACCCAAGAAGTACGTAGTATAATCGTGCTAGACAACTCCTTTAAGGCAATTAAATCTCCTTCCAATTTAGTTTGTGCGTATACGCCTTTGGGAGTTGTTGGATCTGTTTCTAATAAAGGTCGATTGAGTGTATTATGGTACACATAATCCGAAGAAACATGGATCAATTGACAATCAAAACTACGGCAAGCTTGGGCCAAATACTGTACCGCTTGGGCATTGATTAAATAGGCCAATTTTTTAGCTTCTTCCGCCTTATCTACGGCAGTATAGGCGGCACAATTTATAAGATAGTTTGGTTGATGCTTTTTAAAAAAAAGATGAATAGCCAATTTATTTGTTATATCTAAATCTTCTACATCCGTAAAGATAAACTGATATTGCTTTGCTAGTGATTTTGAGAGCACTTGCAATTCTCTACCAAGTTGTCCATTTGCTCCTGTAACAAGTATTGTTTTCATGCTAAGATTTATAATATTTTTTATGATTGCCAAAAGTCGGATGTATTTTATCCTTAGGAGATAATAATGCTTTATCCCTATCTATTATCCAATCAATATTCAGTTTTGGGTCATCATACATAATGCCGCCTTCATGCGCTTTAGCATATAAATTATCACACTTATAAGCGAAAATTGCGGTATCACTTAATACGACATAGCCATGTGCAAAGCCACGAGGCACAAAAAGCTGCCTTTTGTTAGCCGCACTTAATCGAATACCCAACCATTCCCCATAAGTTGCCGAGCCTTCTCGTATATCGACAGCCACATCTAATACTTCCCCTTGTAGCACCCGCACTAATTTTGCCTGGGCATGCTCTCCCAATTGGTAATGCAAACCTCTCAAAACGCCATAAGTAGAAAGTGCCTGATTATCTTGTACAAATTCACAAGTTATTCCAGCTTTCTCAAAGGTGTGTTTATTATAGCTTTCATAAAAATACCCTCGATCGTCTCTCCAAATTTTTGGATCAAAAATCTGCAAATCTGCTATATGTGTTTTTTTAAATGGCATATTTTCTTTATCAATTTTAGTAAATCCTTGATCATTACGAGTACAAAAACCATGCTATGAGAAAAAACTGTAACACGTAGCCTAGTTTGATTGGTCGAGCACATTAATGAGTTAAATCAGCGAATAAGTGCAAAGAAATCAGGAAGTAAAGGAAGAAACAATTTTAAAGAGGCTTTTTTTACATACAATCGATCAAATAGTTTTAAAATCTTAATTACTTTCGCATCTGAAACACCCTGAATATCTCAAAACTATTCTCAACTAATATCTATATGCTACAAAGAAATAAATCGGCACAACTATTCGAAGAAGCAAAGAAGTATTTCCCTGGAGGTGTTAATTCGCCTGTACGAGCGTTTAAATCGGTATCTGGTCCCCCTTTATTTATAAAGAGAGGCTATGGCTGTCGATTTACAGATGAAGATGATAACCAATACATTGATTTTTGTTGTTCTTGGGGGCCCTTAATTTTAGGACATAATAATCCAAAAGTAAGAGACGCAGTCATAGAGGCAGTATGCAAAGGCACTTCTTTTGGTACCCCCAATAAATTAGGCACGCAAATCGGTAAAACGATTATTGATAATAATCCCTTTGTAGAGAAAATACGGTTTGTAAGTTCTGGAACAGAGGCTGTGATGTCTGCTATACGTTTGGCTAGGGGCGTTACAGGGAAAAGTAAGGTGATTAAATTTGAAGGCTGTTATCATGGACATGTGGATACATTATTGGTGAAAGCTGGTTCTGGTTTAGCAACCTTTGGAGTAAGTACTTCCGCAGGTATACCGCCTGCTGTTGCTCAAGAAACAATCGTCATTCCATTAAACAATCCCTCTATCCTGGAAGAAGTCTTAATGGATCATGCGGCAGATACTGCCTGTGTCATTATCGAACCTGTTCCTGCTAATAATGGATTGCTTTTACAAGATTTAGCGTTTCTTCGATATGTACGTTCCGCTTGCTATCGTCATAAAGTATTACTTATTTTCGATGAGGTTATTTCTGGTTTTAGAGTAGGATTTGATGGTGCAGCTGGTTATTATGATGTCGATCCAGATATCGTCACTTATGGTAAAATTATTGGCGGTGGTATGCCAGTTGGTGCTTTCGGGGCTAGTGCCGAAATCATGGATCATGTAGCGCCAATGGGTCCCGTCTATCAAGCAGGCACTTTATCGGCTAAT
>CANNZV010005460.1:0-26968 GCA_947561585.1 Caprella mutica
GTCACTCTTTTCTCTGATAGTACATCATCACAGTGACTCTTTTCTCTGATAGTACATCATCACAGTGACTCTTTTCTCTGAAATTACATGATCACAGTGACTCTTTTCTCTGATAGTACATCATCACAGTGACTCTTTCCTCTGGTAGTACATCATAACAGTCACTCTCTTCTCTGATAGTACATCATCGCAGTCCTTGATAGTACATCATCACAGTGACTTTTTTCTCTGATAGTACATCATCACAGTGACTTTTTTCTCTGATAGTAAATCATCACAGTGACTCTTTCCTCTGGTAGTACATTATAACAGTCACTCTCTTCTCTGATAGTACATCATCGCAGTCTCTGATAGTACATCATCACAGTGACTTTTTTCTCTGATAGTACATCATCACAGTGACTCTTTTCTCTGATAGTACATCATCACATTGACTCTTTCCTCTGGTAGTACATTATAACAGTCACTCTTTTCTCTGATAGTACATCATCACAGTGACTCTTTTCTTTGATAGTACATCATCACAGTGACTCTTTTCTCTGATAGTACATCATCACAGCGTCTCTTTTCTCTGATAGTACATCATCACAGTCACTCTTTTCTCTGGTAGTACATCATCACAGTCACTCTTTTCTCTGGTAGTACATATAACAGTCACTCTTTTCTCTGGTAAGTATCATCACAGTCACTCTTTTCTCTGATAGTACATCATCACAGTGACTCTTTTCTCTGATAGTACATCATCACAGTGTCTCTTTTCTCTGATAGTACATCATCACAGAGATTCTTTTCTCTAATAGTAAATCATCACAGTGACTCTTTTCTCTAGTAGTACATCATCACAGTCACTCTTTTCTCTGGTAGTACATCATCACAGTGACTCTTTTCTCTGATAGTACATCATCACAGTGACTCTTTTCTCTGAAATTACATCATCACAGTGACTCTTTTCTTTGATAGTACATCATCACAGTGACTCTTTTCTCTGATAGTTCATCATCACAGTGACTCTTTCCTCTGGTAGTACATCATAACAGTCACTCTTTTCTCTGATAGTACATCATCGCAGTCTTTGATAGTACATCATCACAGTGACTCTTTTCTCTGATAGTACATCATCAAAGTGACTCTTTTCTCTGATGGTACATCATTACAGTGACACTTTTCTCTGATAGTACATCATCACAGTGACTCTTTTCTCGGATAGTACATCATCACAGTGACTATTTTCTCTGATAGTACATCATCACAGTGACTCTTTTCTCTGATAGTACATCATCACAGTGACTCTTTTCTCTGATAGTACATCATCACAGTGACTCTTTTCTCTGATAGTACATCATCACATTGACTCTTTCCTCTGGTAGTAAATTATAACAGTCACTCTTTTCTCTGATAGTACATCATCACAGTGACTCTTTTCTTTGATAGTACATCATCACAGTGACTCTTTTCTCTGACAGTACATCATCACAGTGACTCTTTTCTCTGATAGAACATCATCACAGTGTCTCTTTTCTCTCATAGTACATCATCACAGTGACTCTTTTCTCTGATAGTAAATCATCACAGTGACTCTTTTCACTAGTAGTACATCATCACAGTCACTCTTTTCTCTGGTAGCACATCATCACAGTGACTCTTTTCTCTGGTAGTACATATAACAGTGACTCTTTTCTCTGGTAGGTATCATCACAGTCACTCTTTTCTCTGGTAGGTATCATCACAGTCACTCTTTTCTATGATAGTACATCATCACAGTGTCTCTTTTCTCTGATAGTACATCATTACAGTGACTCTTTTCTCTAATAGTAAATCATCACAGTGACTCTTTTCTCTAGTAGTACATCATCACAGTCACTCTTTTCTCTGGTAGTACATCATCACAGTCACTCTTTTCTCTGATAGTACATCATCACAGTGACTCTTTTCTCTGATAGTACATCATCACAGTGACTCTTTTCTCTGAAATTACATGATCACAGTGACTCTTTTCTCTGATAGTACATCATCACAGTGACTCTTTCCTCTGGTAGTACATCATAACAGTCACTCTCTTCTCTGATAGTACATCATCGCAGTCCTTGATAGTACATCATCACAGTGACTTTTTTCTCTGATAGTACATCATCACAGTGACTTTTTTCTCTGATAGTAAATCATCACTGTGACTCTTTCCTCTGGTAGTACATTATAACAGTCACTCTCTTCTCTGATAGTACATCATCGCAGTCTTTGATAGTACATCATCACAGTGACTTTTTTCTCTGATAGTACATCATCACAGTGACTCTTTTCTCTGATAGTACATCATCACATTGACTCTTTCCTCTGGTAGTACATTATAACAGTCACTCTTTTCTCTGATAGTACATCATCACAGTGACTCTTTTCTTTGATAGTACATCATCACAGTGACTCTTTTCTCTGATAGTACATCATCACAGTGACTCTTTTCTCTGATAGAACATCATCACAGTGTTTCTTTTCTCTCATAGTACATCATCACAGTGACTCTTTTCTCTGATAGTAAATCATCACAGTGACTCTTTTCACTAGTAGTACATCATCACAGTCACTCTTTTCTCTGGTAGCACATCATCACAGTGACTCTTTTCTCTGGTAGTACATATAACAGTCACTCTTTTCTCTGGTAGGTATCATCACAGTCACTCTTTTCTCTGATAGTACATCATCACAGTGACTCTTTTCTCTGATAGTACATCATCACAGTGTCTCTTTTCTCTGATAGTACATCATTACAGTGACTCTTTTCTCTAATAGTAAATCATCACAGTGTCTCTTTTCTCTAGTAGTACATCATCACAGTCACACTTTTCTCTGATTGTACATCATCACAGTGTCTCTTTTCTCTGATAGTACATCATCACAGTGACTCTTTTCTCTAATAGTAAATCATCACAGTGACTTTTTTCTCTAGTAGTACATCATCACAGTCACACTTTTCTCTGATAGTAAATCATCACAGTGACTTTTTTCTCTAGTAGTACATATAACATTCACTCTTTTCTCTGGTAGGTATCATCACAGTCACTCTTTTCTCTGATAGTACATCATCGCAGTGACTCTTTTCTCTGATAGTACATCATCACAGTGTCTCTTTTCTCTGATAGTACATCTTCACAGTGACTCTTTCCTCTAATAGTAAATCATCACAGTGACTCTTTTCTCTGGTAGTACATCATCACAGTGACTCTTTTCTCTGATAGTACATCATCACAGTGACTCTTTTCTCTGAAATTACATCATCACAGTGACTCTTTTCTCTGAAATTACATCATCACAGTGACTCTTTTCTCTGATAGTACATCATCACAGTGACTCTTTTCTCTGATAGTACATCATCACAGTAACTCTTTCCTCTGATAGTACATCATAACAGTCACTCATTTCTCTGATAGTACATCATCGCAGTCTTTGATAGTACATCATCACAGTGACTCTTTTCTCTGATAGTACATCATCACAGTGACTCTTTTCTCTTGTAGTACATATAACAGTCACTCTTTTCTCTGGTAGGTATCATCACAGTCACTCTTTTCTCTGATAGTACATCATCACAGTGACTCTTTTCTCTGATAGTACATCATCACAGTGTCTCTATTCTCTGATAGTAGTACATCATCATAGTGACTCTTTTCTCTGATAGTAAATCATCACAGTGATTCTTTTCTCTAGTAGTACCTAATTCATCACAGTCACTCTTTTCTCTGGTAGTACATCATCACAGTGTCTCTTTTTTCTGATAGTACATCATCACAGTGACTCATTTCTCTGATAGAACATCATCACAGTGACTCTTTTCTCTGATAGTACATCATCATAGTGACTCTTTTCTCTTATGGTACATAATCACAGTGACTCTTTTCTCTGAAATTACATGATCACAGTGACTCTTTTCTCTGATAGTACATCATCACAGTGACTCTTTTCTCTTATAGTACATCATCACAGTGACTCTTTCCTCTGGTAGTACATCATAACAGTCACTCTTTTCTCTGATAGTACATCATCACAGTGACTCTTTTCTCTGATAGAACATCATCACAGTGTCTCTTTTCTCTGATTGTACATCATCACAGTGACTCTTTTCTCTGATAGTACATCATCACAGTGACTCTTTTCTCTGATAGTACATCATCATAGTGACTCTTTTCTCTTATGGTACATCATCACAGTCACTCTTTTCTCTGATAGTACATCAACACAGTGACTCTTTTCTCTGATAGTACATCATCACAGTGTCTCTTTTCTCTGATAGTAGAACATCATCACAGTGACTCTTTTCTCTGATAGTAAATCATCACAGTGACTCTTTTCTCTAGTAGTACCTACATCATCACAGTCACTCTTTTCTTTTGTAGTGCATCATCACAGTGACTCTTTTCTCTGGTAGTACATATAACAGTCACCCTTTTCTCTGGTAGGTATCATCACAGTCACTATTTTCTCTGGTAGTTCCTACATCATCACAGTCACTCTTTTCTCTGGTAGTACATCATCACAGTGACTCTTTTCTCTGATAGTACATCATCACAGTGACTCTTTTCTCTGAAATTACATCATCACAGTGACTCTTTTCTTTGATAGTACATCATCACAGTGACTCTTTTCTCTGATAGTTCATCATCACAGTGACTCTTTCCTCTGGTAGTACATCATAACAGTCACTCTTTTCTCTGATAGTACATCATCGCAGTCTTTGATAGTACATCATCACAGTGACTCTTTTCTCTGATAGTACATCATCAAAGTGACTCTTTTCTCTGATGGTACATCATTACAGTGACACTTTTCTCTGATAGTACATCATCACAGTGACTCTTTTCTCGGATAGTACATCATCACAGTGACTATTTTCTCTGATAGTACATCATCACAGTGACTCTTTTCTCTGATAGTACATCATCACAGTGACTCTTTTCTCTGATAGTACATCATCACAGTGACTCTTTTCTCTGATAGTACATCATCACATTGACTCTTTCCTCTGGTAGTAAATTATAACAGTCACTCTTTTCTCTGATAGTACATCATCACAGTGACTCTTTTCTTTGATAGTACATCATCACAGTGACTCTTTTCTCTGACAGTACATCATCACAGTGACTCTTTTCTCTGATAGAACATCATCACAGTGTCTCTTTTCTCTCATAGTACATCATCACAGTGACTCTTTTCTCTGATAGTAAATCATCACAGTGACTCTTTTCACTAGTAGTACATCATCACAGTCACTCTTTTCTCTGGTAGCACATCATCACAGTGACTCTTTTCTCTGGTAGTACATATAACAGTGACTCTTTTCTCTGGTAGGTATCATCACAGTCACTCTTTTCTCTGGTAGGTATCATCACAGTCACTCTTTTCTATGATAGTACATCATCACAGTGTCTCTTTTCTCTGATAGTACATCATTACAGTGACTCTTTTCTCTAATAGTAAATCATCACAGTGACTCTTTTCTCTAGTAGTACATCATCACAGTCACTCTTTTCTCTGGTAGTACATCATCACAGTCACTCTTTTCTCTGATAGTACATCATCACAGTGACTCTTTTCTCTGATAGTACATCATCACAGTGACTCTTTTCTCTGAAATTACATGATCACAGTGACTCTTTTCTCTGATAGTACATCATCACAGTGACTCTTTCCTCTGGTAGTACATCATAACAGTCACTCTCTTCTCTGATAGTACATCATCGCAGTCCTTGATAGTACATCATCACAGTGACTTTTTTCTCTGATAGTACATCATCACAGTGACTTTTTTCTCTGATAGTAAATCATCACTGTGACTCTTTCCTCTGGTAGTACATTATAACAGTCACTCTCTTCTCTGATAGTACATCATCGCAGTCTTTGATAGTACATCATCACAGTGACTTTTTTCTCTGATAGTACATCATCACATTGACTCTTTCCTCTGGTAGTACATTATAACAGTCACTCTTTTCTCTGATAGTACATCATCACAGTGACTCTTTTCTTTGATAGTACATCATCACAGTGACTCTTTTCTCTGATAGTACATCATCACAGTGACTCTTTTCTCTGATAGAACATCATCACAGTGTTTCTTTTCTCTCATAGTACATCATCACAGTGACTCTTTTCTCTGATAGTACATCATCACAGTGACTCTTTTCTCTGATAGTAAATCATCACAGTGACTCTTTTCACTAGTAGTACATCATCACAGTCACTCTTTTCTCTGGTAGCACATCATCACAGTGACTCTTTTCTCTGGTAGTACATATAACAGTCACTCTTTTCTCTGGTAGGTATCATCACAGTCACTCTTTTCTCTGATAGTACATCATCACAGTGACTCTTTTCTCTGATAGTACATCATCACAGTGTCTCTTTTCTCTGATAGTACATCATTACAGTGACTCTTTTCTCTAATAGTAAATCATCACAGTGTCTCTTTTCTCTAGTAGTACATCATCACAGTCACACTTTTCTCTGATTGTACATCATCACAGTGTCTCTTTTCTCTGATAGTACATCATCACAGTGACTCTTTTCTCTAATAGTAAATCATCACAGTGACTTTTTTCTCTAGTAGTACATCATCACAGTCACACTTTTCTCTGATAGTAAATCATCACAGTGACTTTTTTCTCTAGTAGTACATATAACATTCACTCTTTTCTCTGGTAGGTATCATCACAGTCACTCTTTTCTCTGATAGTACATCATCGCAGTGACTCTTTTCTCTGATAGTACATCATCACAGTGTCTCTTTTCTCTGATAGTACATCTTCACAGTGACTCTTTCCTCTAATAGTAAATCATCACAGTGACTCTTTTCTCTGGTAGTACATCATCACAGTGACTCTTTTCTCTGATAGTACATCATCACAGTGACTCTTTTCTCTGAAATTACATCATCACAGTGACTCTTTTCTCTGAAATTACATCATCACAGTGACTCTTTTCTCTGATAGTACATCATCACAGTGACTCTTTTCTCTGATAGTACATCATCACAGTAACTCTTTCCTCTGATAGTACATCATAACAGTCACTCATTTCTCTGATAGTACATCATCGCAGTCTTTGATAGTACATCATCACAGTGACTCTTTTCTCTGATAGTACATCATCACAGTGACTCTTTTCTCTTGTAGTACATATAACAGTCACTCTTTTCTCTGGTAGGTATCATCACAGTCACTCTTTTCTCTGATAGTACATCATCACAGTGACTCTTTTCTCTGATAGTACATCATCACAGTGTCTCTATTCTCTGATAGTAGTACATCATCATAGTGACTCTTTTCTCTGATAGTAAATCATCACAGTGATTCTTTTCTCTAGTAGTACCTAATTCATCACAGTCACTCTTTTCTCTGGTAGTACATCATCACAGTGTCTCTTTTTTCTGATAGTACATCATCACAGTGACTCATTTCTCTGATAGAACATCATCACAGTGACTCTTTTCTCTGATAGTACATCATCATAGTGACTCTTTTCTCTTATGGTACATCATCACAGTGACTCTTTTCTCTGAAATTACATGATCACAGTGACTCTTTTCTCTGATAGTACATCATCACAGTGACTCTTTTCTCTTATAGTACATCATCACAGTGACTCTTTCCTCTGGTAGTACATCATAACAGTCACTCTTTTCTCTGATAGTACATCATCACAGTGACTCTTTTCTCTGATAGAACATCATCACAGTGTCTCTTTTCTCTGATTGTACATCATCACAGTGACTCTTTTCTCTGATAGTACATCATCACAGTGACTCTTTTCTCTGATAGTACATCATCATAGTGACTCTTTTCTCTTATGGTACATCATCACAGTCACTCTTTTCTCTGATAGTACATCAACACAGTGACTCTTTTCTCTGATAGTACATCATCACAGTGTCTCTTTTCTCTGATAGTAGAACATCATCACAGTGACTCTTTTCTCTGATAGTAAATCATCACAGTGACTCTTTTCTCTAGTAGTACCTACATCATCACAGTCACTCTTTTCTTTTGTAGTGCATCATCACAGTGACTCTTTTCTCTGGTAGTACATATAACAGTCACCCTTTTCTCTGGTAGGTATCATCACAGTCACTATTTTCTCTGGTAGTTCCTACATCATCACAGTCACTCTTTTCTCTGTTAGTACATCATCACAGTGTCTTTTCTCTGGTAGTACATATAACCGTGACTCTTTTCTCTGATAGTAAATCATCACAGTGATTTTTCTCTAGTAGTACATCATCACAGTCACTCTTTTCTCTGATAGTACATCATCACAGTGACTTTTCTCTGGTAGTACATATAACAGTCACTCTTTTCTCTGGTAGGTATCATCACAGTCATTCTTTTCTCTGATAGTACATCATCACAGTGTCTCTTTTCTCTGGTATTACATCTTCACAGTGACTCTTTTCTCTGATAGTAAATCATCACATTGACTCTTTTCTCTAGTAGTACATCATCACAGTCACTCTTTTCTCTGATAGTACATCATCATAGTCACTCTTTTCACTGATAGTACATCATCATAATGACTCTTTTCTCTGATGGTACATCATTACAGTGACTCTTTTCTCTGATAGTACATCATCACAGTGACTCTTTTCTCTGATAGTACATCATCACAGTGTCTCTTTTCTCTGATAGTACATCATCACAGTGACTCTTTTCTCTAATAGTAAATCATCACAGTGACTCTTTTCTCTAGTAGTACATCATCACAGTCACTCTTTTCTCTGGTAGTACATCATCACAGTGACTCTTTTCTCTGATAGTACATCATCACAGTGACTCTTTTCTCTGAAATTACATCATCACAGTGACTCTTTTCTCTGAAATTACATCATCACAGTGACTCTTTTCTCTGATAGTACATCATCACAGTGACCCTTTTCTCTGATAGTACATCATCACAGTAACTCTTTCCTCTGATAGTACATCATAACAGTCACTCTTTTCTCTGATAGTACATCATCGCAGTCTTTGATAGTACATCATCACAGTGACTCTTTTCTCTGATAGTACATCATCACAGTGACTGTTTTCTCTGATAGTACATCATCACAGTGACTCTTTTCTCTGATAGAACATCATCACAGTGTCTCTTTTCTCTGATAGTACATCATCACAGTGACTCTTTTCTCTGATAGTACATCATCACAGTGACTCTTTTCTCTGATAGTACATCATCATAGTGACTCTTTTCTCTTATGGTACATCATCACAGTCACTCTTTTCTCTGATAGTACATCAACACAGTGACTCTTTTCTCTGATAGTACATCATCACAGTGTCTCTTTTCTCTGATAGTAGAACATCATCACAGTGACTCTTTTCTCTGATAGTAAATCATCACAGTGACTCTTTTCTCTAGTAGTACCTACATCATCACAGTCACTCTTTTCTCTGGTAGTACATCATCACAGTGACTCTCTTCTCTGGTAGTACATATAACAGTCACCCTTTTCTCTGGTAGGTATCATCACACTCACTCTTTTCTCTGATAGTACATCATCACAGTGACTCTTTTCTCTGATAGTACATCATCACAGTGTCTCTTTTCTCTGATAGTAGTACATCATTACAGTGACTCTTTTCTCTGATAGTAAATCATCACAGTGATTCTTTTCTCAAGTAGTACCTACATCATCACAGTCACTCTTTTCTCTGGTAGTACATCATCACAGTGTCTCTTTTTTCTGATAGTACATCATCACAGTGACTCATTTCTCTGATAGTACATCATCACAGTGACTCTTTTCTCTGATAGTACATCATCATAGTGACTCTTTTCTCTGATAGTACATCATCACAGTGTCTCTTTTCTCTGATAGTACATCATCACAGTGACTCTTTTCTCTAATAGTAAATCATCACAGTCACTCTTTTCTCTGATAGTACATCATCACAGTGACTCTTTTCTCTGATAGTACATCATCACAGTGTCTCTTTTCTCTGATAGTACATCATTACAGTGACTCTTTTCTCTAATAGTAAATCATCACAGTGTCTCTTTTCTCTAGTAGTACATCATCACAGTCACACTTTTCTCTAATTGTACATCATCACAGTGTCTCTTTTCTCTGATAGTACATCATCACAGTGACTCTTTTCTCTAATAGTAAATCATCACAGTGACTTTTTTCTCTAGTAGTACATCATCACAGTCACACTTTTCTCTGATAGTAAATATCACAGTGACTTTTTTCTCTAGTAGTACATATAACAGTCACTCTTTTCTCTGGTAGGTATCATCACAGTGACTCTTTTCTCTGATAGTACATCATCACAGTGACTCTTTTCACTGATAGTACATCATCACAGTGTCTCTTTTCTCTGATAGTACATCATCACAGTGACTCTTTTCTCTAATAGTAAATCATCACAGTGACTCTTTTCTCTAGTAGTACATCATCACAGTGACTCTTTTCTCTGGTAGTACATCATCACAGTGACTCTTTTCTCTGATAGTACATCATCACAGTGACTCTTTTCTCTGAAATTACATCATCACAGTGACTCTTTTCTCTGAAATTACATCATCACAGTGACTCTTTTCTCTGATAGTACATCATCACAGTGACCCTTTTCTCTGATAGTACATCATCACAGTAACTCTTTCCTCTGATAGTACATCATAACAGTCACTCTTTTCTCTGATAGTACATCATCGCAGTCTTTGATAGTACATCATCACAGTGACTCTTTTCTCTGATAGTACATCATCACAGTGACTATTTTCTCTTGTAGTACATATAACAGTCACTCTTTTCTCTGGTAGGTATCATCACAGTCACTCTTTTCTCTGATAGTACATCATCACAGTGACTCTTTTCTCTGATAGTACATCATCACAGTGTCTCTATTCTCTGATAGTAGTACATCATCATAGTGACTCTTTTCTCTGATAGTAAATCATCACAGTGATTCTTTTCTCTAGTAGTACCTAATTCATCACAGTCACTCTTTTCTCTGGTAGTACATCATCACAGTGTCTCTTTTTTCTGATAGTACATCATCACAGTGACTCATTTCTCTGATAGTACATCATCACAGTGACTCTTTTCTCTGATAGTACATCATCATAGTGACTCTTTTCTCTTATGGTACATCATCACAGTGACTCTTTTCTCTGAAATTACATGATCACAGTGACTCTTTTCTCTGATAGTACATCATCACAGTGACTCTTTTCTCTTATAGTACATCATCACAGTGACTCTTTCCTCTGGTAGTACATCATAACAGTCACTCTTTTCTCTGATAGTACATCATCACAGTGACTCTTTTCTCTGATAGAACATCATCACAGTGTCTCTTTTCTCTGATAGTACATCATCACAGTGACTCTTTTCTCTGATAGTACATCATCACAGTGACTCTTTTCTCTGATAGTACATCATCATAGTGACTCTTTTCTCTTATGGTACATCATCACAGTCACTCTTTTCTCTGATAGTACATCAACACAGTGACTCTTTTCTCTGATAGTACATCATCACAGTGTCTCTTTTCTCTGATAGTAGAACATCATCACAGTGACTCTTTTCTCTGATAGTAAATCATCACAGTGACTCTTTTCTCTAGTAGTACCTACATCATCACAGTCACTCTTTTCTCTGGTAGTACATCATCACAGTGACTCTTTTCTCTGGTAGTACATATAACAGTCACCCTTTTCTCTGGTAGGTATCATCACAGTCACTATTTTCTCTGATAGTACATCATCACAGTGACTCTTTTCTCTGATAGTACATCATCACAGTGTCTCTTTTCTCTGATAGTACATCATCACAGTGACTCTTTTCTCTAATAGTAAATCATCCCAGTGACTCTTTTCTCTAGTAGAACATCATCACAGTGACTCTTTTCTCTGAAATTACATCATCACAGTGACTCTTTTCTCTGAAATTACATCATCACAGTGACTCTTTTCTCTGATAGTACATCATCACAGTGACTCTTTTCTCTGATAGTACATCATCACAGTAACTCTTTCCTCTGATAGTACATCATAACAGTCACTCTTTTCTCTGATAGTACATCATCGCAGTCTTTGATAGTACATCATCACAGTGACTCTTTTCTCTGATAGTACATCATCACAGTGACTCTTTTCTCTTGTAGTACATATAACAGTCACTCTTTTCTCTGGTAGGTATCATCACAGTCACTCTTTTCTCTGATAGTACATCATCACAGTGACTCTTTTCTCTGATAGTACATCATCACAGTGTCTCTATTCTCTGATAGTAGTACATCATCATAGTGACTCTTTTCTCTGATAGTAAATCATCACAGTGACTCTTTTCACTAGTAGTACATCATCACAGTCACTCTTTTCTCTGGTAGCACATCATCACAGTGACTCTTTTCTCTGGTAGTACATATAACAGTCACTCTTTTCTCTGGTAGGTATCATCACAGTCACTCTTTTCTCTGATAGTACATCATCACAGTGACTCTTTTCTCTGATAGTACATCATCACAGTGTCTCTTTTCTCTGATAGTACATCATTACAGTGACTCTTTTCTCTAATAGTAAATCATCACAGTGTCTCTTTTCTCTAGTAGTACATCATCACAGTGACTTTTTTCTCTGATAGTACATCATCACAGTGACTCTTTCCTCTGGTAGTACATTATAACAGTCACTCTCTTCTCTGATAGTACATCATCGCAGTCTTTGATAGTACATCATCACAGTGACTTTTTTCTCTGATAGTACATCATCACAGTGACTCTTTTCTCTGATAGTACATCATCACATTGACTCTTTCCTCTGGTAGTACATTATAACAGTCACTCTTTTCTCTGATAGTACATCATCACAGTGACTCTTTTCTTTGATAATACATCATCGCAGTGACTCTTTTCTCTGATAGTACATCATCACAGTGACTCTTTTCTCTGATAGAACATCATCACAGTGTTTCTTTTCTCTCATAGTACATCATCACAGTGACTCTTTTCTCTGATAGTAAATCATCACAGTGACTCTTTTCACTAGTAGTACATCATCACAGTCACTCTTTTCTCTGGTAGCACATCATCACAGTGACTCTTTTCTCTGGTAGTACATATAACAGTCACTCTTTTCTCTGGTAGGTATCATCACAGTCACTCTTTTTTCTGATAGTACATCATCACAGTGACTCTTTTCTCTGATAGTACATCATCACAGTGTCTCTTTTCTCTGATAGTACATCATTACAGTGACTCTTTTCTCTAATAGTAAATCATCACAGTGTCTCTTTTCTCTAGTAGTACATCATCACAGTCACACTTTTCTCTGATTGTACATCATCACAGTGTCTCTTTTCTCTGATAGTACATCATCACAGTGACTCTTTTCTCTAATAGTAAATCATCACAGTGACTTTTTTCTCTAGTAGTACATCATCACAGTCACACTTTTCTCTGATAGTAAATCATCACAGTGACTTTTTTCTCTAATAGTACATATAACAGTCACTCTTTTCTCTGGTAGGTATCATCACAGTGACTCTTTTCTCTGATAGTACATCATCACAGTGACTCTTTTCTCTGATAGTACATCATCACAGTGTCTCTTTTCTCTGATAGTACATCATCACAGTGACTCTTTTCTCTAATAGTAAATCATCACAGTGACTCTTTTCTCTAGTAGTACATCATCACAGTCACTCTTTTCTCTGGTAGTACATCATCACAGTGACTCTTTTCTCTGATAGTACATCATCACAGTGACTCTTTTCTCTGAAATTACATCATCACAGTGACTCTTTTCTCTGAAATTACATCATCACAGTGACCCTTTTCTCTGATAGTACATCATCACAGTAACTCTTTCCTCTGATAGTACATCATAACAGTCACTCTTTTCTCTGATAGTACATCATCGCAGTCTTTGATAGTACATCATCACAGTGACTCTTTTCTCTGATAGTACATCATCACAGTGACTCTTTTCTCTGATAGTACATCATCACAGTGACTCTTTTCTCTGATAGAACATCATCACAGTGTCTCTTTTCTCTGATAGTAATCATCACAGTGACTCTTTTCTCTGATAGTACATCATCACAGTGACTCTTTTCTCTGATAGTACATCATCATAGTGACTCTTTTCTCTTATGGTACATCATCACAGTCACTCTTTTCTCTGATAGTACATCAACACAGTGACTCTTTTCTCTGATAGTACATCATCACAGTGTCTCTTTTCTCTGATAGTAGAACATTCATCACAGTGACTCTTTTCTCTGATAGTAAATCATCACAGTGACTCTTTTCTCTAGTAGTACCTACATCATCACAGTCACTCTTTTCTCTGGTAGTACATCATCACAGTGACTCTTTTCTCTGGTAGTACATATAACAGTCACCCTTTTCTCTGGTAGGTATCATCACAGTCACTATTTTCTCTGATAGTACATCATCACAGTGACTCTTTTCTCTAGTAGAACATCATCACAGTCACTCTTTTCTCTGGTAGTACATCATCACAGTGACTCTTTTCTCTGATAGTACATCATCACAGTGACTCATTTCTCTGATAGTACATCATCACAGTGACTCTTTTCTCTGATAGTACATCATCACAGTGACTCATTTCTCTGATAGTACATCATCACATTGATTCTTTCCTCTGGTAGTACATTATAACAGTCACTCTTTTCTCTGATAGTACATCATCACAGTGACTCTTTTATTTGATAGTACATCATCACAGTGACTCTTTTCTCTGATAGTACATCATCACAGTGACTCTTTTCTCTGATAGAACATCATCACAGTGTCTCTTTTCTCTCATAGTACATCATCACAGTGTCTCTTTTCTCTGATAGTAAATCATCTTAGTGACTCTTTTCACTAGTAGTACATCATCACAGTCACTCTTTTCGCTGGTAGTACATCATCACAGTGACTCTTTTCTCTGGTAGTACATATAACAGTCACTCTTTTCTCTGGAAGTACATCATCACAGTCACTCTTTTCTCTGGTAGTACATATAACAGTCACTCTTTTCTCTGGTAGGTATCATCACAGTCACTCTTTTCTCTGATAGTACATCATCACAGTGACTCTTTTCTCTGATAGTACATCATCACAGTGTCTCTTTTCTCTGATAGTACATCATCACAGTGACTCTTTTCTCTAATAGCAAATCATCACAGTGACTCTTTTCTCTAGTAGTACATCATCACAGTCACTCTTTCCTCTGGTAGTACATCATCACAGTGACTCTTTTCTCTGATAGTACATCATCACAGTGACTCTTTTCTCTAGTAGTACATCATCACAGTGACTCTTTTCTCTGAAATTACATCATCACAGTGACACTTTTCTCTGATAGTACATCATCACAGTGACTCTTTTCTCTGATAGTACATAATCACAGTAACTCTTTCCTCTGGTAGTACATCATAACAGTCACTCTTTTCTCTGATAGTACATCATCGCAGTCTTTGATAGTACATCATCACAGTGACTCTTTTCTCTGATAGTACATCATCACAGTGACTCTTTTCTCTTGTAGTACATATAACAGTCACTCTTTTCTCTGGTAGGTATCATCACACTCACTCTTTTCTCTGATAGTACATCATCACAGTGACTCTTTTCTCTGATAGTACATCATCACAGTGTCTCTTTTCTCTGATAGTAGTACATCATTACAGTGACTCTTTTCTCTGATAGTAAATCATCACAGTGATTCTTTTCTCAAGTAGTACCTACATCATCACAGTCACTCTTTTCTCTGGTAGTACATCATCACAGTGTCTCTTTTTTCTGATAGTACATCATCACAGTGACTCATTTCTCTGATAGTACATCATCACAGTGACTCTTTTCTCTGATAGTACATCATCATAGTGACTCTTTTCTCTGATAGTACATCATCACAGTGTCTCTTTTCTCTGATAGTACATCATCACAGTGACTCTTTTCTCTAATAGTAAATCATCACAGTGACTCTTTTCTCTAGTAGTACATCATCACAGTCACTCTTTTCTCTGGTAGTACATCATCACAGTGACTCTTTTCTCTGATAGTACATCATCACAGTGACTCTTTTCTCTGAAATTACATCATCACAGTGACTCTTTTCTCTGAAATTACATCATCACAGTGACTCTTTTCTCTGATAGTACATCATCACAGTGACTCTTTTCTCTGATAGTACATCATCACAGTAACTCTTTCCTCTGATAGTACATCATAACAGTCACTCTTTTCTCTGATAGTACATCATCGCAGTCTTTGATAGTACATCATCAGAGTGACTCTTTTCTCTGATAGTACATCATCACAGTGACTCTTTTCTCTTGTAGTACATATAACAGTCACTCTTTTCTCTGGTAGGTATCATCACAGTCACTCTTTTCTCTGATAGTACATCATCACAGTGACTCTTTTCTCTGATAGTACATCATCACAGTGTCTCTATTCTCTGATAATAATACATCATCATAGTGACTCTTTTCTCTGATAGTAAATCATCACAGTGATTCTTTTCTCTAGTAGTACCTAATTCATCACAGTCACTCTTTTCTCTGGTAGTACATCATCACAGTGTCTCTTTTTTCTGATAGTACATCATCACAGTGACTCATTTCTCTGATAGTACATCATCACAGTGACTCTTTTCTCTGATAGTACATCATCATAGTGACTCTTTTCTCTTATGGTACATCATCACAGTGACTCTTTTCTCTGAAATTACATGATCACAGTGACTCTTTTCTCTGATAGTACATCATCACAGTGACTCTTTTCTCTTATAGTACATCATCACAGTGACTCTTTCCTCTGGTAGTACATCATAACAGTCACTCTTTTCTCTGATAGTACATCATCACAGTGACTTTTTTCTCTGATAGAACATCATCACAGTGTCTCTTTTCTCTGATAGTACATCATCACAGTGACTCTTTTCTCTGATAGTACATCATCACAGTGACTCTTTTCTCTGATAGTACATCATCATAGTGACTCTTTTCTCTTATGGTACATCATCACAGTCACTCTTTTCTCTGATAGTACATCAACACAGTGACTCTTTTCTCTGATAGTACATCATCACAGTGTCTCTTTTCTCTGATAGTAGAACATCATCACAGTGACTCTTTTCTCTGATAGTAAATCATCACAGTGACTCTTTTCTCTAGTAGTACCTACATCATCACAGTCACTCTTTTCTCTGGTAGTACATCATCACAGTGACTCTTTTCTCTGGTAGTACATATAACAGTCACTATTTTCTCTGATAGTACATCATCACAGTCACTATTTTCTCTGATAGTACATCATCACAGTGACTCTTTTCTCTGATAGTACATCATCACAGTGTCTCTTTTCTCTGATAGTACATCATCACAGTGACTCTTTTCTCTAATAGTAAATCATCACAGTGACTCTTTTCTCTAGTAGAACATCATCACAGTCACTCTTTTCTCTGGTAGTACATCATCACAGTGACTCTTTTCTCTGATAGTACATCATCACAGTGACTCATTTCTCTGATAGTACATCATCACAGTGACTCTTTTCTCTGATAGTACATCATCACAGTGACTCATTCCTCTGATAGTACATCATCACAGTGACTCTTTTCTCTGATAGTACATCATCACATTGATTCTTTCCTCTGGTAGTACATTATAACAGTCACTCTTTTCTCTGATAGTACATCATCACAGTGACTCTTTTATTTGATAGCACATCATCACAGTGACTCTTTTCTCTGATAGTACATCATCACAGTGACTCTTTTCTCTGATAGAACATCATCACAGTGTCTCTTTTCTCTCATAGTACATCATCACAGTGACTCTTTTCTCTGATAGTAAATCATCTCAGTGACTCTTTTCACTAGTAGTACATCATCACAGTCACTCTTTTCGCTGGTAGTACATCATCACAGTGACTCTTTTCTCTGATAGAACATCATCACAGTGTCTCTTTTCTCTCATAGTACATCATCACAGTGACTCTTTTCTCTGATAGTAAATCATCTCAGTGACTCTTTTCACTAGTAGTACATCATCACAGTCACTCTTTTCGCTGGTAGTACATCATCACAGTGACTCTTTTCTCTGGTAGTACATATAACAGTCACTCTTTTCTCTGGAAGTACATCATCACAGTCACTCTTTTCTCTGGTAGTACATATAACAGTCACTCTTTTCTCTGGTAGGTATCATCACAGTCACTCTTTTCTCTGATAGTACATCATCACAGTGACTCTTTTCTCTGATAGTACATCATCACAGTGTCTCTTTTCTCTGATAGTACATCATCACAGTGACTCTTTTCTCTAATAGCAAATCATCACAGTGACTCTTTTCTCTAGTAGTACATCATCACAGTCACTCTTTCCTCTGGTAGTACATCATCACAGTGACTCTTTTCTCTGATAGTACATCATCACAGTGACTCTTTTCTCTAGTAGTACATCATCACAGTGACTCTTTTCTTTGAAATTACATCATCACAGTGACTCTTTTCTCTGATAGTACATCATCACAGTGACTCTTTTCTCTGATAGTACATAATCACAGTAACTCTTTCCTCTGGTAGTACATCATAACAGTCACTCTTTTCTCTGATAGTACATCATCGCAGTCTTTGATAGTACATCATCACAGTGACTCTTTTCTCTGATAGTACATCATCACAGTGACTCTTTTCTCTTGTAGTACATATAACAGTCACTCTTTTCTCTGGTAGGTATCATCACACTCACTCTTTTCTCTGATAGTACATCATCACAGTGACTCTTTTCTCTGATAGTACATCATCACAGTGTCTCTTTTCTCTGATAGTAGTACATCATTACAGTGACTCTTTTCTCTGATAGTAAATCATCACAGTGATTCTTTTCTCAAGTAGTACCTACATCATCACAGTCACTCTTTTCTCTGGTAGTACATCATCACAGTGTCTCTTTTTTCTGATAGTACATCATCACAGTGACTCATTTCTCTGATAGTACATCATCACAGTGACTCTTTTCTCTGATAGTACATCATCATAGTGACTCTTTTCTCTTATGGTAAATCATTACAATGACTCTTTTCACTGATAGTACATCATCACAGTGACTCTTTTCTCGGATAGTACATCATCACAGTGACTCTTTTCTCTGATAGTACATCATCACAGTGACTCTTTTCTCTGATAGTACATCATCACAGTGACTCTTTTCTCTGATAGTACATCATCACAGTGACTCTTTTCTCTGAAATTACATCATCACAGTGACTCTTTTCTCTAATAGTACATCATCACAGTGTCTCTTTTCTCTGATAGTACATCATCACATTGACTCTTCCCTTTGGTAGTACATTATAACAGTCACTCTTTTCTCTGATAGTACATCATCACAGTGACTCTTTTCTCTGGTAGTACAAATAACAGTCACTTTTTTCTCTGGTAGGTATCATCACAGTCACTCTTTTCTCTGATAGTACATCATCACAGTGACTCTTTTCTCTGATAGAACATCATCACAGCGTCTCTTTTCTCTGATAGTACATCATCACAGTCACTCTTTTCTCTGGTAGTACATCATCACAGTCACTCTTTTCTCTGGTAGTACATATAACAGTCACTCTTTTCTCTGGTAAGTATCATCACAGTCACTCTTTTCTCTGATAGTACATCATCACAGTGACTCTTTTCTCTGATAGTACATCATCACAGTGTCTCTTTTCTCTGATAGTACATCATCACAGAGATTCTTTTCTCTAATAGTAAATCATCACAGTGACTCTTTTCTCTAGTAGTACATCATCACAGTCACTCTTTTCTCTGGTAGTACATCATCACAGTGACTCTTTTCTCTGATAGTACATCATCACAGTGACTCTTTTCTCTGAAATTACATCATCACAGTGACTCTTTTCTTTGATAGTACATCATCACAGTGACTCTTTTCTCTGATAGTTCATCATCACAGTGACTCTTTCCTCTGGTAGTACATCATAACAGTCACTCTTTTCTCTGATAGTACATCATCGCAGTCTTTGATAGTACATCATCACAGTGACTCTTTTCTCTGATAGTACATCATCATAGTGACTCTTTTCTCTGATGGTACATCATTACAGTGACACTTTTCTCTGATAGTACATCATCACAGTGACTCTTTTCTCGGATAGTACATCATCACAGTGACTATTTTCTCTGATAGTACATCATCACAGTGACTCTTTTCTCTGATAGTACATCATCACAGTGACTCTTTTCTCTGATAGTACATCATCACAGTGACTCTTTTCTCTGATAGTACATCATCACATTGACTCTTTCCTCTGGTAGTAAATTATAACAGTCACTCTTTTCTCTGATAGTACATCATCACAGTGACTCTTTTCTTTGATAGTACATCATCACAGTGACTCTTTTCTCTGACAGTACATCATCACAGTGACTCTTTTCTCTGATAGAACATCATCACAGTGTCTCTTTTCTCTCATAGTACATCATCACAGTGACTCTTTTCTCTGATAGTAAATCATCACAGTGACTCTTTTCACTAGTAGTACATCATCACAGTCACTCTTTTCTCTGGTAGCACATCATCACAGTGACTCTTTTCTCTGGTAGTACATATAACAGTGACTCTTTTCTCTGGTAGGTATCATCACAGTCACTCTTTTCTCTGGTAGGTATCATCACAGTCACTCTTTTCTATGATAGTACATCATCACAGTGTCTCTTTTCTCTGATAGTACATCATTACAGTGACTCTTTTCTCTAATAGTAAATCATCACAGTGACTCTTTTCTCTAGTAGTACATCATCACAGTCACTCTTTTCTCTGGTAGTACATCATCACAGTCACTCTTTTCTCTGATAGTACATCATCACAGTGACTCTTTTCTCTGATAGTACATCATCACAGTGACTCTTTTCTCTGAAATTACATGATCACAGTGACTCTTTTCTCTGATAGTACATCATCACAGTGACTCTTTCCTCTGGTAGTACATCATAACAGTCACTCTCTTCTCTGATAGTACATCATCGCAGTCCTTGATAGTACATCATCACAGTGACTTTTTTCTCTGATAGTACATCATCACAGTGACTTTTTTCTCTGATAGTAAATCATCACAGTGACTCTTTCCTCTGGTAGTACATTATAACAGTCACTCTCTTCTCTGATAGTACATCATCGCAGTCTTTGATAGTACATCATCACAGTGACTTTTTTCTCTGATAGTACATCATCACAGTGACTCTTTTCTCTGATAGTACATCATCACATTGACTCTTTCCTCTGGTAGTACATTATAACAGTCACTCTTTTCTCTGATAGTACATCATCACAGTGACTCTTTTCTTTGATAGTACATCATCACAGTGACTCTTTTCTCTGATAGTACATCATCACAGTGACTCTTTTCTCTGATAGAACATCATCACAGTGTTTCTTTTCTCTCATAGTACATCATCACAGTGACTCTTTTCTCTGATAGTAAATCATCACAGTGACTCTTTTCACTAGTAGTACATCATCACAGTCACTCTTTTCTCTGGTAGCACATCATCACAGTGACTCTTTTCTCTGGTAGTACATATAACAGTCACTCTTTTCTCTGGTAGGTATCATCACAGTCACTCTTTTCTCTGATAGTACATCATCACAGTGACTCTTTTCTCTGATAGTACATCATCACAGTGTCTCTTTTCTCTGATAGTACATCATTACAGTGACTCTTTTCTCTAATAGTAAATCATCACAGTGTCTCTTTTCTCTAGTAGTACATCATCACAGTCACACTTTTCTCTGATTGTACATCATCACAGTGTCTCTTTTCTCTGATAGTACATCATCACAGTGACTCTTTTCTCTAATAGTAAATCATCACAGTGACTTTTTTCTCTAGTAGTACATCATCACAGTCACACTTTTCTCTGATAGTAAATCATCACAGTGACTTTTTTCTCTAGTAGTACATATAACATTCACTCTTTTCTCTGGTAGGTATCATCACAGTCACTCTTTTCTCTGATAGTACATCATCGCAGTGACTCTTTTCTCTGATAGTACATCATCACAGTGTCTCTTTTCTCTGATAGTACATCTTCACAGTGACTCTTTCCTCTAATAGTAAATCATCACAGTGACTCTTTTCTCTGGTAGTACATCATCACAGTGACTCTTTTCTCTGATAGTACATCATCACAGTGACTCTTTTCTCTGAAATTACATCATCACAGTGACTCTTTTCTCTGAAATTACATCATCACAGTGACTCTTTTCTCTGATAGTACATCATCACAGTGACTCTTTTCTCTGATAGTACATCATCACAGTAACTCTTTCCTCTGATAGTACATCATAACAGTCACTCATTTCTCTGATAGTACATCATCGCAGTCTTTGATAGTACATCATCACAGTGACTCTTTTCTCTGATAGTACATCATCACAGTGACTCTTTTCTCTTGTAGTACATATAACAGTCACTCTTTTCTCTGGTAGGTATCATCACAGTCACTCTTTTCTCTGATAGTACATCATCACAGTGACTCTTTTCTCTGATAGTACATCATCACAGTGTCTCTATTCTCTGATAGTAGTACATCATCATAGTGACTCTTTTCTCTGATAGTAAATCATCACAGTGATTCTTTTCTCTAGTAGTACCTAATTCATCACAGTCACTCTTTTCTCTTGTAGTACATCATCACAGTGTCTCTTTTTTCTGATAGTACATCATCACAGTGACTCATTTCTCTGATAGAACATCATCACAGTGACTCTTTTCTCTGATAGTACATCATCATAGTGACTCTTTTCTCTTATGGTACATCATCACAGTGACTCTTTTCTCTGAAATTACATGATCACAGTGACTCTTTTCTCTGATAGTACATCATCACAGTGACTCTTTTCTCTTATAGTACATCATCACAGTGACTCTTTCCTCTGGTAGTACATCATAACAGTCACTCTTTTCTCTGATAGTACATCATCACAGTGACTCTTTTCTCTGATAGAACATCATCACAGTGTCTCTTTTCTCTGATTGTACATCATCACAGTGACTCTTTTCTCTGATAGTACATCATCACAGTGACTCTTTTCTCTGATAGTACATCATCATAGTGACTCTTTTCTCTTATGGTACATCATCACAGTCACTCTTTTCTCTGATAGTACATCAACACAGTGACTCTTTTCTCTGATAGTACATCATCACAGTGTCTCTTTTCTCTGATAGTAGAACATCATCACAGTGACTCTTTTCTCTGATAGTAAATCATCACAGTGACTCTTTTCTCTAGTAGTACCTACATCATCACAGTCACTCTTTTCTTTTGTAGTACATCATCACAGTGACTCTTTTCTCTGGTAGTACATATAACAGTCACCCTTTTCTCTGGTAGGTATCATCACAGTCACTATTTTCTCTGGTAGTTCCTACATCATCACAGTCACTCTTTTCTCTGTTAGTACATCATCACAGTGTCTTTTCTCTGGTAGTACATTTTAACCGTGACTCTTTTCTCTGATAGTAAATCATCACAGTGACTTTTCTCTAGTAGTACATCATCACAGTCACTCTTTTCTCTGATAGTACATCATCACAGTGACTTTTCTCTGGTAGTACATATAACAGTTACTCTTTTCTCTGGTAGGTATCATCACAGTCATTCTTTTCTCTGATAGTACATCATCACAGTGTCTCTTTTCTCTGGTAGTACATCTTCACAGTGACTCTTTTCTCTGATAGTAAATCATCACATTGACTCTTTTCTCTAGTAGTACATCATCACAGTCACTCTTTTCTCTGATAGTACATCATCATAGTCACTCTTTTCACTGATAGTACATCATCATAATGACTCTTTTCTCTGATGGTACATCATTACAGTGACTCTTTTCTCTGATAGTACATCATCACAGTGACTCTTTTCTCGGATAGTACATAATCACAGTGACTATTTTCTCTGATAGTACATCATCACAGTGACTCTTTTCTCTGTTAGTACATCATCACAGTGACTCTTTTCTCTGATAGTACATCATCACAGTGACTCTTTTCTCTGATAAAACATCATCACAGTGACTCTTTTCTCTGATAGAACATCATCACAGTGTCTCTTTTCTCTGATAGTACATCATCACAGTGACTCTTTTCTCTGATAGTACATCATCACAGTGACTCTTTTCTCTGATAGTACATCATCATAGTGACTCTTTTCTCTTATGGTACATCATTACAGTCACTCTTTTCTCTGATAGTACATCAACACAGTGACTCTTTTCTCTGATAGTACATCATCACAGTGTCTCTTTTCTCTGATAGTAGAACATCATCACAGTGACTCTTTTCTCTGATAGTAAATCATCACAGTGACTCTTTTCTCTAGTAGTACCTACATCATCACAGTCACTCTTTTCTTTGGTAGTACATCATCACAGTGACTCTTTTCTCTGGTAGTACATATAACAGTCACCCTTTTCTCTGGTAGGTATCATCACAGTCACTATTTTCTCTGGTAGTTCCTACATCATCAGACTCACTCTTTTCTCTGTTAGTACATCATCACAGTGTCTTTTCTCTGGTAGTACATATAACCGTGACTCTTTTCTCTGATAGTAAATCATCACAGTGACTTTTCTCTAGTAGTACATCATCACAGTCACTCTTTTCTCTGATAGTACATCATCACAGTGACTTTTCTCTGGTAGTACATATAACAGTCACTCTTTTCTCTGGTAGGTATCATCACAGTCATTCTTTTCTCTGATAGTACATCATCACAGTGACTCTTTTCTCTGATAGTACATCATCACAGTGTCTCTTTTCTCTGGTAGTACATCTTCACAGTGACTCTTTTCTCTGATAGTAAATCATCACATTGACTCTTTTCTCTAGTAGTACATCATCACAGTCACTCTTTTCTCTGATAGTACATCATCATAGTCACTCTTTTCACTGATAGTACATCATCATAATGACTCTTTTCTCTGATGGTACATCATTACAGTGACTCTTTTCTCTGATAGTACATCATCACAGTGACTCTTTTCTCGGATAGTACATAATCACAGTGACTATTTTCTCTGATAGTACATCATCACAGTGACTCTTTTCTCTGTTAGTACATCATCACAGTGACTCTTTTCTCTGATAGTACATCATCACAGTGACTCTTTTCTCTGATAGTACATCATCACAGTGACTCTTTTCTCTGAAATTACATCATCACAGTGACTCTTTTCTCTGATAGTACATCATCACTGTGTCTCTTTTCTCTGACTGATAGTACATCATCACATTGACTCTTTCCTCTGGTAGTACATTATAACAGTCACTCTTTTCTCTGATAGTACATCATCACAGTGACTCTTTTCTCTGATAGTACATCATCACAGTGTCTCTTTTCTCTGATAGTAAATCATCACAGTGACTCTTTTCTCTAATAGTACATCATCACAGTCACTCTTTTCTCTGGTAGTACATCATCAAAGTGACTCTTTTCTCTGATAGTACATCATCACAGTGACTCATTTCTCTGATAGTACATCATCACATTGACTCTTTTCTCTGATAGTACATCATCACAGTGACTCATTTCTCTGATAGTACATCATCACAGTGACTCTTTTCTCTGATAGTACATCATCACATTGATTCTTTCCTCTGGTAGTACATTATAACAGTCACTCTTTTCTCTGATAGTACATCATCACAGTGACTCTTTTCTTTGATAGTGCATCATCACAGTGACTCTTTTCTCTGATAGTACATATAACAGTCACTCTTTTCTCTGGTAGGTATCATCACAGTCACTCTTTTCTCTGATAGTACATCATCACAGTGACTCTTTTCTCTGATAGTACATCATCACAGTGTCTCTTTTCTCTGATAGTACATCATTACAGTGACTCTTTTCTCTAATAGTAAATCATCACAGTGACTCTTTTCTCTAGTAGTACATCATCACAGTCACTCTTTTCTCTGGTAGTACATCATCACAGTGACTCTTTTCTCTGATAGTACATCATCACAGTGACTCTTTTCTCTGAAATTACATGATAACAGTGACTCTTTTCTCTGATAGTACATCATCACAGTGACTCTTTTCTCTGATAGTACATCATCACAGTGACTCTTTCCTCTGGTAGTACATCATAACAGTCACTCTTTTCTCTGATAGTACATCATCGCAGTCTTTGATAGTACATCATCACAGTGACTCTTTTCTCTGATAAAACATCATCACAGTGACTCTTTTCTCTGATAGAACATCATCACAGTGTCTCTTTTCTCTGATAGTACATCATCACAGTGACTCTTTTCTCTGATAGTACATCATCACAGTGACTCTTTTCTCTGATAGTACATCATCATAGTGACTCTTTTCTCTTATGGTACATCATTACAGTCACTCTTTTCTCTGATAGTACATCAACACAGTGACTCTTTTCTCTGATAGTACATCATCACAGTGTCTCTTTTCTCTGATAGTAGAACATCATCACAGTGACTCTTTTCTCTGATAGTAAATCATCACAGTGACTCTTTTCTCTAGTAGTACCTACATCATCACAGTCACTCTTTTCTTTGGTAGTACATCATCACAGTGACTCTTTTCTCTGGTAGTACATATAACAGTCACCCTTTTCTCTGGTAGGTATCATCACAGTCACTATTTTCTCTGGTAGTTCCTACATCATCAGACTCACTCTTTTCTCTGTTAGTACATCATCACAGTGTCTTTTCTCTGGTAGTACATATAACCGTGACTCTTTTCTCTGATAGTAAATCATCACAGTGACTTTTCTCTAGTAGTACATCATCACAGTCACTCTTTTCTCTGATAGTACATCATCACAGTGACTTTTCTCTGGTAGTACATATAACAGTCACTCTTTTCTCTGGTAGGTATCATCACAGTCATTCTTTTCTCTGATAGTACATCATCACAGTGAC
>CANNZV010005461.1:0-26964 GCA_947561585.1 Caprella mutica
CAGGCAAGAGGACTTATGCCTGGGATATCAAATGAATATTCCAGGCAAGTGAATTTATTCCACAGATATAGTAAGAGGGATTTATTCCTGGGTTATTAAGGGAATATCCAGGGCAAGAGGATTTATGCCTGGGATATCAAATGAATATTCCAGGCAAGTGGATTTATTCCACAGATATAGTAAGAAGGATTTATTCCTGGGTTATTAAGGGAATATCTCAGGTAAGAACAATTTATTCCTGGGATATTCCCTTAATATCCCAGGAATTAATCCTTTTTGCCTGGGATGTTCTCTCTATATCTTCAGATTATTCATATTAATTATTCTTTCGTTCCATTGCAATTATTAGTATTAAAATATCCACTGATGTATTATCATCGACCGAATGCACGTAAAATATATTCTTTTTGAAAAATTTATTTGTAAATTAAACATACAGAATTAATTTTGCATATAGCGTTTGAATTAATCATACAGAAATTAATTAACATCTACAAAAATTAACTCCGAACCTTCTCATGCAAGCTTGCAACAGACTAATAAAATTCTTATTGTATATTGCAGTATTTATGCACGCTTCTGAAACAAATAGAGCTGAAACAAATTCAAATCATATTTGAAAGCATTCAAGTTTACATTTTTTGAGTTTCCACTTCGCATGAGCTTCATCAAGTGGATTATTTTCCTTTTCTTAATTAAAATATAACGTTTTCTAACTTTTGAATTGTTTAATTAGTATACATTGTATTGATGTGCTTTGCTTCGTCTGAAATATATTATCGAAATTAAAATAAGTAATACATTTACTCACAGCTTTTCATAATATTAAAATAATTACCATGTTTCTTTCTTCGACAGTAAAATATATATAATGGTACAGGAATGTATTTTAAATTTATTCATAGAATCTAACATAATCCTATAGAGAATCTTATTAAAAGCCAATTACAAATTTGAACATAATTTTTTCTTAAATTCGATTTCGTGGATTTGTTGTGGTTTTCACGATTCGTTTGGAATTATTTATTTATCAATCCTCAATAATGTTTAAGACTTATTATTGAATATTATATAAATACGTACTTTACATAAATTTAGTGACGCCAGTTTTTAAACTATATTTTAAAATGATTTAAAGCAAGAAGTTTTAATAATAAATTCAGTGTATAGAATAAATTAGTTGATTCAAGCAAATTTAATGCAAAACTCACAAAAATATGAATCTATTAATATTGACAAAAATAAATTTAAAGTTTTTTTCATTTTGTGATTTATTTTGGGTTATTTTTCGTTTCCAATTGATTTTAAAACTACAAAGGCATTCTTAATCTTTATAATTTCATGACCAAATACTTCTACTTATATAGTAAAAAATACCTAATAGTAATATGTACTTGATAGTAAATATACGCGATATTTTATTATTAATTGTTAAAAAATTGCCCATTTGAAATAAAAAAACTATATTTGTAATTTAATATAATACGTTTTTTTATTCGTTTTTTAATAATATCTTTTTCTATTTGCGTTTATTAACAATTGCGTGTTTTTAAGCTAACTATAATGAAATTCGAAAATTGAATTTTTTCTAATTAGGTATACTAATATAAAATAGCATTCTTCTTGTTTTTGTTGGAAAAATATCCTCTTTTAAAAAAGAAATATATGCATATACAAGTATGAAATAAAAATTAAATTAAGAGCTTGAAGTTATATAGAAATTCCAAATTATATAATCCGTCTCATTTATTCGCCTGTAAATAAACTGCAGTATTTTCCATCGTTAAAAGAACAATTTCATTGAATCTCATTTGAAAGTTGTAACATAGAAACTCTTAATGGTTATGTAGATGGTATCTGTAACTTCTTATCTGAATAAACTTGATAGTTATTCCGGTAGAAATAATAGTTGGGATGTAATTGGAAACCTTAATTTCATCATGTTTTCTTACTATCTGTTATGGTGGGGCCATAGTAGATTAACCCTTATGAGTTTGACATATGTTTTCTTACTATCTGTTATGGTGGGGCCATAGAAGATTAACCCTAATGAGTTTGACATATGTTATCTTATCACATGTTTTTGAAATTACTTTATATCTTTCATGTTATTCCTTTAAATTCAAATTCTTTACTTTGTTCCTACATAAATACCAAAAATATATTGATATTTTTACTTGAAATTTAGTACGCATTAGTTTATTATATATAGGTACTAACAATTTGTAAAAAATACAGTACCGTAGGTTTATAAATAAGACATGTGTTTTGTAAACACATAGTCAAACCTTCCGATACCTTCTGAACGTCAAACTCATTAGGGTTAAGAGGGGAATCCATATAGAATCTTTGGTTGCTCGACAATAACTTTCTCTTTGGGCATGTGAATAAATAGTCTCTATACAGGGTGGCGCAAAAAAAATGAAACCCATATTCAAATTCGATTATTTAACAAACTATCAAAGCTAGAAATTTTCTAAAAGCACAGTTTTATTCGTTTACTCTTTTTGCATCTATCTTGATAATCTGTTAAGAGTTACGATAAAAATTGAACATCCTGCAGCGAAATAAAAAAAGTAAATAAAAATGGCTTGCACGAGCACGAAATACGCAAAAAAATTCATAATAGGAATAACTTATTCCCATATGGTAGTAGTAAAAATTTAATCCTATAATTTTTCATTCAATTAACGTTTTGGTTATTGACTCTTTCATTCATGGAAATACATCTTCATCACCATATCTTCTACAAAATGTGCATTTTTTTTTGCAGAAACCATTTTTCAAAATTTTGACTGTGCAGTAAATCAGTTCTAAGAGTTCGAGCCTTACATGCATCTTAAAAGGATATTATCTCAAATCGTGTTTAACAATTTAGTGAAATGTGTCTTAAATGATATCTAATTCTTACCATCTGATTTATATTTTTGTTTTATCAATATGCTGTTCATGAAAAAGAATAATGTTTTCATGCATGTGTTCATTCTTTTCTCCTGCGACATGGTCAATTTTTATTCAAATTTAAAGTGGTTTCTTCAGTTTTGAACTTATTAACATTTGTCAATGTGGTTTTACAGTTGGTGGAAATCTTTCCGGAAAGCAATGTTCAAAATGAGGTTGAACCTGCGTAAAACTTACAGTGTTTAAAAAAATTGTCACAACAAAAACTCTGTTCTTTTGAAAGCTGCATTTTGAGGGAATCGAATAGGATATAAACATTAATGGCGAAATGATTTTATAAAGATATCAATTTTACCTTCAAAAAACAACTTTCAAATGGTAATTAATTGTTTTATTTTCTCTTATTTGTTACAAAAAATAGTAGAATTTATTATTTTCACATCCATATAAAATGAAGTATACCTCTTATGATTTTTTTCATATATTTCGTGCTCGCGCAAGCCATTTTTAGGTACCCATTTTTTAATTCACTGCAAAATGTTAACAGATTATCAAGCTAGATGCACAAAAAGTGAACGAATAAAAGTGTGTTTTTTAGAAAATTTCTAGCTTTGATAGTTTGTAAGATAAACTAGTTTGAAAATGGGTTTCCTTTTTTTGCGCCACCCTGTACTGTTATTAATTTGCTTTTTATTTTGTTATCGTATAATAAAGTTGATTTCAACTGAAACTTAATCAATTTCTGAATCAATTTTTTTTAATTTATTGTGATTAACGTAAACACTGAAAAAATACGAGTCAAATTGACTCTAAATTTGAGTTTTGAGTTCGTCCCAAAACCGACTCAAAAATGTGCGTCAATTTGACTCATCCTAATATTTTACTAATAAACAAGAGTCAGAATATTGACTCCTAATTTATAGCCAATCAAGAAAACGACTCAAATAATGGAGTTTTGCCAGCCTTTACTCAAGAAATGAGTCAGGTTGACTCGCAATTTTTTCCAAGTGTATATAGATTCACTTAAGGGACCTCCTTAATCATCGTCATCAAATCTCTTTCTCTGATAGTACTTAATTTCTGGTAAGAATTCGTGTATTAAGAACGTGAACTATTCTTCCTAAGTTATATTTAGAATAGTTGTTCCTAAACTTCTCCTCCTTCATTATGGCAGAACAAAAGTCAATAAATTGTTAAGAAACTCATCAACAATCCTTATTATAATTACTGTCTGTTTTAATTATTATGATATAATATTATAAACTCAGGAAATGATTTTATAATTGTAAAGTAATTGAAGAATAATTTCAGTTACGTGTATGTGATGTTATAGAATTGTTAAAATTATGTAATAACCAATTCATAATTAATTACAGAATTACCTTTTTTATAAGTTATATAAAGTATACAAAACAAAATGCTATCGTCTGCATTCAAATGATAAAACTAATACAAATAGAAAATAATGGATAATTATGAACTTATCTCTAAGTTAGGCCATATATTCCGGCCATTATTCGAAATAATGCTTTAAAAAGATCTAATCTCACGTCCTCTTCCCAATTTAAAATAATGAAGTCCCTCTAACGAAATTTTCTATGCGCCCCTTCCTTAATTTTCTGTACTCTTCTGAATAACTTTTATTGCTACTTAAATTTAATTTCAGGGGAGAAAAGGAGGTCCTAAAAAGAGCGAAGAAGTATTATATCATATGCATTATTCAGGCCTGAGATATGCCAGAGCATATGCCTTCAACACTCCATTGCCAGACTCAGAAAGAGAGCTACAGAGTAACATATGTACTTTAGGACTACTCAGTACAAAGAACTTGGTAAGTAGCACATATTCCAGCACTGTATAGGTCAAAGACCCTTACTGAAACCTCTGAACTTGTCACAAGTTGCAAAGTATCGCTGCATGATGATGATTTCACAAAACATATCTACCTAGTTTGCTATCATTTTCAAACCTAACAAGTTTGGTGTCATGTACACAGACTAATTTTAAAATGTATACTAACATTACAGCTGATAAAGTTTCTTATTAGGAAATGTGAAGTTAGTAAACCACATTGAAGATTTAGTATTTTTTATCATTGTTTTGGAGGCCATGATATTACATCATTTCAACTTTACAAGTTTTACAGCAGTTGGCTTCTGTTAAATGTCATACACAGAATAGTTACACGTTGATTAAAAGAAAACAAAAGCTTTTCGTATAAAAAACAAGTAAATCCATTTCTGTTATTCCATAATACATAATTCTTTTATGGTCTAGTTTAAATATTTCATGTGTAATGATTAATTGAACAGTTGGAACAATATGGTACGTAAGAGCATGACCTTACGTACCATAAAAATCATTACAAATATTGTATTCCCTGAGAAGAAGGTTTCGTGTTCTGCTTTTTGTATTCCTTTAAACTTCGTGAAAGGTTATGATTAGCTGTGATCTTTTTTGCCTCTTTCAAAAGTGTGAGCCAATCAGACTGATGATCACTTTTTCTCATTTGTTGATGAATAAAATTCGTCTGCCATTCGAATGAGAACTTATAATTAAAGTGTCATCGAAAGATCAAAAACTCTACCGTCGAATTCTCAGATCCGTGAGAATGTACTTGGTTAATCTTAATTATTCATGTTCTAAATATTTCGATATTCGTAGTTTTGCATTCATAAACATGAAGTTAAATTTATAGATTTATCTTTAATTATATTGTCTTGTATGTTATCAAAACTCAGTGATTTATAATTTCTTGAAAAATATAATAAAGTAAATAAAATTACTTCAATAATAAGATGTACTCCCAAAACTGAACGAACTTTACGTTATTTGGTAACCAATCTTTCAAATTTCTCGCGTAAAAATATTTTTTTACAGGTTACCTAATTTACGGATTTGTCTCTTAATTGACGTTATTTCTAATTAAATTGCTCTTAACTTTTTTATTTGGATACACATTTGGATGAACTTTTTATTAATGAATGCGTTTAGATATTAGGTATCGAAATATCGTCTTAGAATTTTCCAAGCGTAAGAAATAGTCAGCTGTAAGGGATGCTTTACCACCTACTTTTTCTCCCGTACGAAAAACATAGGAATATTTCGCCGATAATCTAAGAAGGAACCCAAATCACTTCACTTAGGTGGTCTATTAAATTTTCTGCATAGTCTAATTTATTTTATTGATAAAATTCATTTGAAAATTGAATAGAAATAGGGGAATTTAAATATCAAGTCAATATATTCCCGTGCGTATCATAGTTACATTCTTCATGTTTAATACCCGTCGTGTAAAAGCGACACCAAATAAATAAATAAACACACCACGGGTATTATTAGTATAGATAGATAACAGAACTTTCAAAAACGTTTTCAGGTAGATATTATTTTCACAATTTATTTTTGTATTACCATTAAGTGAAATTGAAACTGTATGATAAAAACAATATCGAACTGAATGAGTTAAATTAAATATTTAATTTCATATCGTATTTTATAGACATGAAATATTCATTTTTAATATAAAATATAATTTATATACAAGCTGTAATCAATCATTTTTCAACTTTGCAATACAATATTAATATGTACTCGAATATTCAAAGGTGTATTATATATAATTTAAAATACCTTAATATCAATTAATTGCTTATTCGACTGGGATATTAATTATTTCCAATGTATTTTTCATGAATATAAACTGGTCTATTTATTGCAATAATGAACTAATCATACCTCAGGTAAAATTTCAAACACATATGCTACTGTTGATTAATAACTTACCAGCACTTTTAGTGATTATATAGAGATTAATTTGTATCATTTCATGTGATTATTTTTACTATATTTCAGAATGTAATTATTTTAACATGTAAATGTTGAAATAAAATAAAATCCTTCACATTAACTTGAGTTATATTTTGACTGTGAATTATAGTATAATTTAAAACAATTATATTTTTATTATGATTTAAAAGCTATGGCCAAAAAGTTCTTTAGTACTTAGCATATGGATTGAAGAATAGATTGCATGCATTTTATTTGTAATAAAGATATTACTATTATATTATATATCGCTATATTTCAACTCCTTTTTTCTCTTTATATATACCCGGCAACAGAAAATCGTAATTGATACTGATAATCGAAGATCTTCCATATACGAATTTAAAAAAGAAGAAAGCTTTCTAGTCTACCGTGTTTCGTCGGACGTATTCGACAAAATAGCCCACTGAAAAAGTGTGACGGTATATATTATGAGAAATATTACAAAGTATGAAATAATATAAATATATATTTTACCAACGCATTAATTGTTTTTAATGTTGAAGTATTATGAAAATCGGTTTATGAATATTAAATTTCGTCACAAAATGAAAGCCTACCAAATTACATTTATAAACAAAATGAACATAATTTACAATATAAAGAATATTTATTTTCTTTTTACTGAACAAAAGAGAAAATTCTATTTTATTTTGCATTGAATACTTAAACATTTTTAATTCCTTATTACAATTAATATCCTCTTCAATAAAAAGAAACTTTGCAAAAATGATAAATTGTATTCAAGTTATTTATATGTAGCATGGCATGAATAGCAATCATATTATTAATATATATAATACATTTTTTTTCTCATATTTGTATTGTAAATCTCCCAAGATTATTATGCATGAAAAACAATATTTACTGTTAACATGAAAGGAATCTATTATTAATTTATATTCCCTTATGCAGCTATTAATTAATTTAACCATAAAATAATTAACATATACAGTCAAACTCCTCTATAGTGAATGTAGAGTCCTGAGTAAGAGAACTACCCTGTATAGTGAACAAACTTCTGTTAGTCTGCCATAAAATGACCGTTAGTTTTCTAAAACTGATGGCCATTTATGGCAGACTATAGGAAATTTGTTCTCTATATACAGGGTTGTTCTCTTACTCAGGACTTTTCATTCATTATATAAGACTCCACTAAAGAGGAGTTTAAAAAAAAAAAAAATTATCTCATTTTTTTCTGAGTTATCGTATGGAAGAATTTTTCTTGGATGAACCCTATTTTGATTTTCCTGCATTATGTATAAATTTTATTGGAGATCTATAATATCATATTTGTAAACAGCGGAAGAATTTTGATATTTTTAATACCTGCGTCTTCTTTTATACTCTTAACGAGAATCCGTTTCAATCATTGTGCTGACTGAATTATTTATCATTTGTCAATTTTCGATCTCTTGCATTTAAAGTTTTTTTTTTAGGTCTAGTATATATTGTCTTGAATTATCAGCTCAAGAAGAATATTCGGTCTAATCAATTATGTCTATTAACAATATGTCATGTGTGTCCTTTGCAATTTCTAAGCCAATTACTGGTCAATATAATTCACATATTTTTAAAAATAAAATTTGCCTGAAGTTGAAGATGGTATTGTTTGGGTTATTAAATTGACTTTTTTTTAAATCATAATAGAATTATTTCAATCGTTTATACCATCTGATTAGCTAATGATTATCTTCCCAATCTTATATCAGTGTAAGTTATATTTACTTCTCTATATTGCAGTGGCCATTGCCTAGGAAGAACACTTGCTGGAGATGAATTAATCGGTACAATGCTATTATATTGTCAGAAAATAACCTGGAAATGTGCTACCGGTACCTTAACACTATTTATAATCCTTCTTCTTGAAATCAGTTCATGCTTACTTATCAAATATTGAATTTCTTCATGACTTCATTTATTCTTTTTCTTATCTACTTATGCCATTCCTATTCTAGTTGTCAATTTTTTTTTTTCACTGCAGATCTGAAGGTTTCTTGCACGACCCAATGATTCGAATCACAAATTTATATTCCACTTCTCACCTTCAGATGCAGAAGCTCTTAGCCAAATTAGTGGCAGGTGGAAATAGCTGAGGAATTGCAAAATAAGTTGAATATTCAGTTTCAATAAAATAAAAAATAAATTTAATGAAACTTGATAATATAAGTTTACCCAAATCATCATTTTATTATTCTATATTTCAAAATATTTGCATAGATAACTGATTTATAATATTATCTGATAATTTCTTCGATACTGTAAATCACGAACTATCAATTCTTTGCCGCAATTCAGACTTCAGTCTACATGGAAGACTGTTTCAGAGCGCAATTTTATATTCGAATATTTGTTTCTGGTGTTTGCTAAGTTGATTGGGTCGTGAATTTTATTCCCTCCAATAGGAAGAGCATTTAAAAGATGGCTATGTAAGTTTCATTCTGAGGTTTCAATTTTATATATAGGCTGTAAAACACTAAGATTTACATGTTTAAATTCATATCATAGACTCCAAATTAACTGAAAGTTCAAATCCATTATTTTGTTCGTAATTTAAAATTTAGAAGTTAATTGCTTCATATGGGATTTGAATTTCATTCGTCTTGAACTTTTCATCATACATTTTGATTAATTAAAAAAATTGAAAAAAGTAGAACAATAGATGGCAATTAAAGATATATGTAACATTCCATTATTATATAAACGGATACGCTCAAAATAAGTCGATGCTATATTAAGCAATATATAGTTAATTTACCTTCTATATACATATAAGTATTGCTTCATTTATATATGTATTTATTTTACAAATAAAAGATCTATTATTTCATTTTCCAAAACATTTCATCATTTGTATTGAGCATTCAAGGATGAATATTTATTTAAAATATAAAAATCACACCCAATGATGCATCAAGCCCTTCTTTACATTCCTAAAAACCAGGAATCCTTCAAGAACAATTAATTATTTAGACCCACTTTCATGAAATACTTTTTCTCTAAAATATTTTCCGGCCTATCACAATCGCGCACTATGAGCCAGTGTCACAATAACAGTAACTGTAACGCATAAATTCCTTCCAGAACCTTCATTAACATTCTTTATGTGACACAGGCAGGAAGTCATCACACTTGCCTGTGATATATCCACGCACCTAATGTCACTACGCAAACAGGAATCTATATTGATTTAGAGTCCTGCTACATTATCCAAAACAGAAGGGATAACTATTTCACGCCGTGTAATAGAGAACATAAGTATTATCTCTACTTCATTATATCCACAGCCAATTCTGCGAATGCTCTCAATATTGGAAATGTTTTCGGTAATGTTTCTGGATGGCATTGTATTCCTACTGTATATTTCATAGTATGAATATTTATTTGAAAATATATATAACGGGTTTCAGCTCTTGATGTTAGAAAATGAATACATTTTTCCAAAATGAATACATTTTTCCAAAATGAATACATTTTTCCAAAATGAATACATTTTTCCAAAATGAATACATTTTTCCAAAATGAATACATTTTTCCAAAATGAATACATTTTTCCAAAATGAATACATTTTTCCAAAATGAATACATTTTTCCAAAATGAATACATTTTTCCAAAATGAATACATTTTTCCAAAAAATGAATACATTTTTCCAAAAATGAATACCTTTTTCCAAAAATGAATGATAATTAATCTAATGATTAATGATTTATTTATTTTTAATGAAAATATATATGCATCAACTCTATTTAAATTATTTTTTTCTTGTTGAGTTATTCATATTTCTTATACTCCACAGTCTCGCAAGCTCAGAATCTTTAATCCGAATGTATTACTTCCGTTCAACAGAAAAATGAAAACAACTAACATTTTGGTATCCTAGCATTTCAAAATATTCTAGACAAGCAAAGCTTGATATGTTTCGAGTGTTTTCTTTTTGTTTATTTAAAAGGTTCAGCGTTTTATTTGTTTACATAAAAGAGCAGTTTTTATTAATATATAACAAAATTTGTTATAAGCTGATAGGAAACTTATCTTGGACTTCAAAGAGGTTAACTTATAAGTACCTACCTGAATGATTGGTGTTGCAAGAGGTACGGCTTCTGTGACTTACTTTCAAAGAGAAGGAAAAACGTCCAAAGAAAAGCACATGTCTGGCTGAAAATCGAAGCTGAATGGAAAAGAGACCATCACAAATCGAAATGTTAGAGCAAATCACAAGACCACGGCTCCTAAATAACTACAGAGTTCAATGATCACCTACAGAACCAAGTTCCCATAAAAACTTGATCTTGTATACACCGAGAGAAAAAAACGAGTCAAATTGACTCAAAATTTGAGTTTTCAGTTTGTCCCAAAAACGGCTCAAAAATGTGAGTCAATTTGACTCATCCTAATATTTTACTCAAAAACAATAGTCATATTGACTCCTAATTCATAGTCAGATTGACTCAGGTAGAGTTAATCAAGAAAAAAGACCTAAATATTTATGTTATGCCAGCCCTGACTCAAGCGATGAGTCAGGTTGACTCGCAATTTTTCCTCAGTCTATTGAATAGTGCCTCATATGCATATTGAACATTTTTAATTACTATTATAATACAAGCACATCAAAACTAGTAAAAGAGTTACTTTGATCAACTTAAAATTTATTTAATTAACTCAGACCGGCATAATAGACAAGGGAACATTGTTCCTATCATCTTATCCAATTGTTATTAACCATGTTGGTAGATCTGAAAAATATTTGTATATCAGATGTTCCGAGAACCAATTAACGAAGCAATGCTGTTCTAATTACTGGAATATTGTGCATATTTTAATGGAGTTCAAACATATAATTTCGCTTATATAAATATTATGTCTGATTGTTCTATATTTTTAATTTGCTATGTATTCAAATCAAAGAATATTTATAGACTAAATTAACGGCACATTGAATAGCATGCTTTTTAATAAATTATGTTAGTCTGCGAATCAATAGAAATATCCTTCTACATGACGCTAGTTCGATTCACGTATCTGCTTTATAATGAAATATTTTATATTTCACAATGGGATAACTTTTCTATCTGAAGTCCATTACATGAAACAACATTTGTACTTAATTCTTACTAAGCAATTGCCTCATTTATATAATTATAATTATATGCTCACAGTGTATGGAGGATGTCGTGAAGATGCATGCTTATTAATTTCATAATGTTGAATTCTTGTAAAAATAATCAAACAGATGATGTTAAGGTACAAAATTGCGAGTCAACGTGACTCATAGCTGCTTGAGTCAAGGCTGGCAAAACTCAAAATTGGAGTCTTTTTTCTTGACTGACTCTACATTAGTCAATATGACTATGAATTAGGAGTCAATATGACTCCAGTTTTTGAGAAAAGTAGCAGGATGAGTCAGCTTGACTCGCATTTTTGAGCAAGTTTTGGGACAAACTGCATGAAAAATCAAATTTTTAGTCAATTTGACTCGTACTTTTTTCTCAGAGTACAAAATAACAAATGTCTCTCACGGATGTATATTACATATACCATTATCATTGATATTTATGATATAATGAACTCTTCTCATCTATTTCAGGTTCATGGAAAAAAGAAAACTGGAGAAACGTTAATCCAAAAAAAACGGAAAAACAGAAATCTGGAAAACCGAAAATCCGGATGACAGAAAATCTGGATAAACTGGAAATAGCAAAAATTGGAAAAATAATCAAATCTGAGAAATAAAAAATCAGAAACCCCAAAAGATTGAAAAAACGAAAAACCGGAAATCGGAAAAACAAAAAACTTTCTTAACTCAATGCTCATATTCTTAACTCAGTGCTCATATTCTTAACTCAGTGCTCATATTCTTAACTCAGTGCTCATATTCTTAACTCAGTGCTCATATTCTTAACTCAATGCTCATATTCTTAACTCAGTGCTCATATTCTTAACTCAGTGCTCATATTCTTAACTCAGTGCTCATATTCCTAACTCAGTGCTCATATTCTAAACTCAATGCTCATATTCTTAACTCAATGCTCATATTCTTAACTCAGTGCTCATATTCCTAACTCAGTGCTCATATTCTAAACTCAATGCTCATATTCTTAACTCAATGCTCATATTCTTAACTCAGTGCTCATATTCTTAACTCAGTGCTCATATTCTTAACTCATTGCTCATATTCTTAACTCAATGCTCATATTCTTAACTCAGTGCTCATATTCTTAACTCAGTGCTCATATTCTAAACTCATTGCTCATATTCTTAACTCAGTGCTCATATTCTTTACTCAGTGCTCATATTCTTAACTCAGTGCTCATATTCTTAACTTAGTGCTCATATTCTTAACTCAATGCTCATATTCTTTACTCATTGCTCATATTCTTAACTCATTGCTCATATTCTTAACTCAGTGCTCATATTCTTTACTCAGTGCTCATATTCTTAACTCAGTGCTCATATTCTTAACTCAATGCTCATATTGATAACTCAGTGCTCATATTTTTAACTCAGTGCTCATATTTTTAACTCAGTGCTCATATTTTTAACTCAGTGCTCATATTTTTAACTCAGTGCTCATATTCTTAACTCAGTGCTCATATTCTTAACTCAGTGCTCATATTCTTAACTCAGTGCTCATATTCTTAACTCAGTGCTCATATTCTTAACTCAGTGCTCATATTCTTAACTCAATGCTCATATTTTTAACTCAGTGCTCATATTCTTAACTCAGTGCTCATATTCTTAACTCAGTGCTCATATTCTTAACTCAGTGCTCATATTCTTAACTCAATGCTCATATTCATAACTCAGTGCTCATATTCTTAACTCAATGCTCATATTCTTAACTCAGTGCTCATATTCTTAACTCAGTGCTCATATTCTTAACTCAGTGCTCATATTCTTAACTCAGTGCTCATATTCTTAACTCAATGCTCATATTCTTAACTTAGTGCTCATATTTTATAAGTAATTCATGAAATATTTATTCACATTTAAACAAGTCTAATTGAATTACTAATGATTTTTTTTGTATATTTTCAGATAATTAGCCTAAAATGTTATAAAAATTAGACATAAATACCAAGTGTAGTGTTATTGAACTCCAATTTCAAGGAAGTTGTTTCTACAATGGTAACCAGAAAATATCGTTCCTATATACTAAAAAACAAAACTCAATGGCTATAATCATTCACAGGACAGAATGGGCAAAGTGAACTCAGTAATTATTTATTGTGTAGTCTGTGAATAAAAAACAAATACAATAATGATAATACCTTAGTAAATTAATATAAATTAGTGACGATGAATTCTGCAAGTATTATCTCAGTGATTCTTCTGATATCTGCACTGCAAGTGAAAGGTGAGTATTCTAATTATTTTTCATTGTACTGTAGTATTTATATTGAAATATAGAAATATTAATTCGTATCTAAATAAATTCTGATATCAGTACTAAACTCATCCACAAAATTCTTATTTTAAATGTTTTGACACAGTTCTTCTTAATTGTGAAATTGTCCAAAATTTTATTTTCTCAATGACTCATCAACAGTCATTATGAACTCATGTGATGCTTTAAACAGCAATACTGTTCTCTTGTCATCACATTTTAGCTGTGGAAATTTTATTAGACTGACTTTAGCTGGGGTAATTAGTACACTAGTTATGTCCCTGCCATAAGCGCGAATTTACTGCAGAGCAAACCTTAATTAAACCTCTTCATTTGCTGGAGAAAATCATGAAGGCCAGTTGCATCTTTTAAAAAGTAGCGACTGTGCACCGGCTGCTCTTAAAATGGTTTCTGAGACAGGCTTCCTAATGAAAGAAGTAGCAGAAGATCAGGACTCTCATGGCCATTATATCCATCAACAGATGAGTGATTTTCTAGTTATTGAACTCAGATTATTAAAAACTTACCTACTAAGCGAAGAAATTAACATTGTGTCATTTTGGAAGGAATTTATGACTATTGCAATCGATTTTTCTCCATTTCAAGCTTATAATTTTCAAACAAAATTGTAAAATTTTATTCACATACTGTTACAAATTTAACCATTTGTAAAATCAAAATAAAAGCTAACCTACTTCACACCGTCATCTCTTTGATCTTCAACTAATGAGCTTACATGCTAGATGCCATTTCCATAATGTCGTCGAATTCTCAGCTTATATTGTAGATAACAAAAGGATTTGATGCCAGCCAGGGCTTTATACACACACGGCCAAATGGCGGCCTTACATACTGTAGGAATATTTTGTGCCTCCTCATTTGGGCTAAAAAGTGACGCTTGTCTTGCTACTGACAATGAATGTGTGTCTTGGTACATGTGGTGTGGGTCGCAATGACCATAGAGCGAGAGTTTGGAACAAGGGGAGGACACAATGGGAGTTATAGTAGCGCCTTCTGAAATATCTCGTGATAAACAATGTCCTGAATGTGTAAATGACTCTTGACTTATGGACTCTATTCGAAATATTTTAGAGAGTATTACAAACTATTTCTATTTTCGAGGCAGCCATTACTTACATTCTTTTTGGAATGAGTTCAAGTTTTAGGATATGAGTGATTTTCTTCTCGAAAGGAAAATATGCCATCCGAAGTGGTTCTCATTTTTGCAAAGATTGAATAATGCGAGTGAGCAGCTTTATTTAAATTCCAATGAATTCTTGCGTAGCTGTTGACCTCTTTATCTTAAAGCTGAGGTTTGAACGGTCGTTAATAATGCTCCAGTCGCATGAAAAAGATTAATGTAGAGTGAATAAGTAGCTACATGATATAAATAATAATGAGAAAATCAATGCTGGTGTAATCAATAAATTTTCAGCAATATTCATCACTTTTATTGATTTTAAAAGGTATGTAATAATTAATTAATTATAAAGAAATGACATTCATTGAAGAATGTTTGATCGACAACAAATACTTGACATTTTGAAATATTATTTTACATAAAGATTTCGTTTTGTTATTAAATATCAGGACCCATTATTTTTTATATTTAATATATTTAATTACTAACAAGTGTTCAGAGCTGCAGATTTTAATTATCCACAAATTTTATTTCGATATACTTGACAAATTTTTTACAGCGATTTCATGCATCTATATATACTTATTGAAAAAACCTAATTTTTAATGGAAGTACTGAACGATAACTTATAGTCACCAACTTTAACGCAATGAATGGATATTTCAAAGATATAATTGGCTAATTATAAAATAAATGAGTTGTATTATATAAAAGGTACAGGAAATATTACATTCATTCCTTCAACCCAATTTATTTTTCATTTGATTATTTTAATTTTTTAATTACGCACTCAATGTACTGTAGTAATTAGTAAAATAAATAAATTGGAGCAAGTAAATATAGCGGACCAGAAATGAAACTAGTAAAGATAACGGACCAGAAATGAAACTAGTAAAGATAACGTACCAGAAATGAAACTAGTAAATATAAAGGACCAGAAATGAAACTAGTAAAGATAACGTACCAGAAATGAAACTAGTAAATATAACGGACCAGAAATGAAACTAGTAAATATAACGGACCAGAAATGAAACTAGTAAAGATAAAGGACCAGAAATGAAACTAGTAAAGATAAACGACCAGAAATGAAACTAGTAAAGATAACGGACAAGAAATAAAACTAGTAAAGATAACGTACCTGGAATGAAACTAGTAAAGATAAAGGACCAGAAATGAAACTAGTAAATATAACGGACAAGAAATAAAACTAGTAAAGATAACGTACCTGGAATGAAACTAGTAAAGATAAAGGACCAGAAATGAAACTAGTAAATATAACGGACCAGAAATGAAACTAGTAAATATAACGGACCAGAAATGAAACTAGTAAATATAACGGACCAGAAATGAAACTAGTAAAGATAAAGGACCAGAAATGAAACTAGTAAAGATAAAGGACCAGAAATGAAACTAGTAAAGATAACGGACCAGAAATGAAGCTAGTAAAGATAAAGGACCAGAAATGAAACTAGTAAAGATAAAGGACCAGAAATGAAACTAGTAAAGATAACGTACCTAAAATGAAACTAGTAAAGATAAAGGACCAGAAATGAAACTAGTAAAGATAAAGGACCAGAAATGAAACTAGTAAAGATAACGGACAAGAAATAAAACTAGTAAAGATAACGGACCTTGAATGAAACTAGTAAAGATAACGGACCAGAAATTAAACTAGTAAAGATAACGGACAAGAAATAAAATTAGTAAAAATAAAGGACCAGAAATGAAACTAGTAAAGATATCGGACCTGGAATGAAACTAGTAAAGATAACGGACAAGAAATAAAACTAGTAAAGATAAAGGACCAGAAATGAAACTAATAAAGATAAAGGACCAGAAATAAAACTAGTAAAGATAACGGACCAGAAATGAAACTAGTAAAGATAACGGACAAGAAATAAAACTAGTGAAGATAAAGGACCAGAAATGAAACTAGTAAAGATAAAGGACCAGAAATGAAACTAGTAAAGATAAACGACCAGAAATGAAACTAGTAAAGATAAGGGACAAGAAATAAAACTAGTAAAGATAAAGGACCAGAAATGAAACTAGTAAAGATAACGGACAAGAAATAAAACTAGTAAAGATAACGGACCTGGAATGAAACTAGTAAAGATAACGGACAAGAAATAATACTAGTAAAGATAAAGGACCAGAAATGAAACTAGTAAAGATAAAGGACCAGAAATAAAACTAGTAAAGATAACGGACAAGAAATAATAGTAGTAAAGATATAGGACCAGAAATGAAACTAGTAAAGATAAAGGACCAGAAATGAAACTAGTAAAGATAAACGACCAGAAATGAAACTAGTAAAGATAAAGGACCAGAAATAAAACTAGTAAAGATAGCGGACCAGAAATAAACCTAGTAAAGATAACGGGCCAGAAATAAAACTAGTAAAGATAAAGGTCCAGAAATGAAACTAGTAAAGATAAAGGACCAGAAATGAAACAAGTAAAGATAAACGACCAGAAATGAAACTAGTAAAGATAACGGACAAGAAATAAAACTAGTAAAGATAAAGGACCAGAAATGAAACTAGTAAAGATAACGGACAAGAAATAAAACTAGTAAAGATAACGAACCTGGAATGAAACTAGTAAAGATAACGGACAAGAAATAAAACTAGTAAAGATAAAGGACCAGAAATGAAACTAGTAAAGATAACGGACAAGAAATAATACTAGTAAAGATAAAGGACCAGAAATGAAACTAGTAAAGATAAAGGACCAGAAATAAAACTAGTAAAGATAACGGACAAGAAATAATACTAGTAAAGATAAAGGACCACAAATGAAACTTGTAAAGATAAAGGACCAGAAATGAAACTAGTAAAGATAAAGGACCAGAAATAAAACTAGTAAAGATAGCGGACCAGAAATAAACCTAGTAAAGATAATGGGCCAGAAATAAAACTAGTAAAGATAAAGGACCAGAAATGAAACAAGTAAAGATAACGGACTCTGGTCTATTATCTTTACTTGCTCCAATTTACTTATTTTACTAATTAAAGGTTCTTGAATCATTCCTTCAACCCAATTTATTTTTCATTTAAATATATTTTAGAATTATGCCCTCTGATCTAAGACACCAACAAAGCATTTAGTTTTTTCTCTTCCCTTCATAGCAGATTATGATCTCCCTTTCATAATTTTCTATGACGATTCCCTTTCGTAATCATCCCCTTTTTCAGACGTGCTGTCACTCCGCCAGAGGTTCGTGGAAGTTCCTGAGAGTGCTGAAGTCATTCAAGGTGCTAACGTTACCCTCAGGTGTGCTGTACAGGAACAACAGGGCAGAGCACAGTGGACAAAAGATGGATTCGCTCTTGGTGAGTTGCAAGTTTTTCTAATTTTATTTGGAAAATATTGATTAGTATAAAAAAAAACAATATAATTAAATAAATTGATTTATTAAAAAAATATTAAATCCAAGAGAGTTACAAAATTGTGGAAATTTTATCCTAATCATCCTAAGTTAGAGCATTACATAGTAATACTCAACTAAACAAAAAATGAAAAGAACAATACTGAGGTTTGCAATTCTACCTTTCTTTTGTTTATAATTGGAAATTGTGAACTGATTCCAAATGATGTGTTCGGTAAGTTACGAATTATGAGTCAGCTTCACATCTTCGGTCATATAAGAAAAAACGATATTATAATAATTTTTTTATTTTTATTGGTATCCATGATACCTGCAGGTATCATGGATACTAATATAGATAAGAAAAATAGTTTCTTATATGACCGAAGATGAGATGCTGACTCATAATTCGTAACTTACCTATCTAAATTGATTACATTAAAAAAGGATTGAAAATAAAGGATTAATACTGAGTTGTAGTTCAATATTATATTAATTATATTGAGTGATTAGTATTTCAGAAAACTTTTCTTCAAATTTATAACATAATTAATTAATTATGTTCAATCCATAATATTATTTTGAGTTGATTCATCTGTAGATATTATAAATATTATTCCTCATAATAGTTATCGACAAACATATTATAAAATTAAAAGATGATTTATGTTGCTTGAAGGTATATTAAAATAGTCTATTTAAATAAATAGAATTTGTTGTTGTTTAACTTTTTTTAAATTCGTATTCATTGCAATGATTTTTCAAAAGGAACAGTTGACGTTTCTCATATCATTAAAATGGATGCACTTTTTACAATTTAAAAACATTGATCGCATAGTGATTACACTAATTGAGGATTTAATGAGTTAAATAAGATCCAATTTGCAACAGTTTTCCATTCTAGTAGCAAGAGTCGCATTAGATTAACGCTAATTGGTCAGCAGGGAGTTCCTATATATATGTAGATATATATCACGATAGAGAAATGTCTTTAGTTTAATATGTTTGCGAAGGGAACTCATTCAGGTTTATGAAACTCTTTGAAGCGTTCAAAAAGGCATTCCCATCAAGAGTTATTTCAAGTACTAAAATCCACTTCAGTCTTGCCAAACCATTTTCAATTACCTTTTCCACAGCAGCGTCCATTAACTGTATGACTGGCTGGAGAGATTCATCGAACTATTGCTTCTTTAAAAGCGAGAGAAATCGAACATTGAATTTGTCAGTTGCTATCAAAAATACAGAATAGTAGAGCTATCTATCCTTCTTACTAAACAATTACTCATGTGGGAGATTTTATTCATATTCTGAATTGAATATTATAAAAGGCACTTGAAAAACTATGATCGTGCACGGCATTCAAATAGGTATTACACAAATTCCGTGAGAGTGCTTTCAAAGTATGGAGCAATCGCTGTGGCAGCAACAGTTCTGTGAATCGTTTGCCAGATTTTTCCAGTCCATTTGATGTCCCATTCAGACTCTCACTGGAGCCTTTCCTTTTGTCTTCTTAATTTGATGTACCCTGACGTCATAAAAAGTGATAGCCTGAAGAAAACCTGTGATATATTGTTGTTCTGTAATTGATGCTGATGCCCAAGCTCTCCCAAAATTATTGATATAGAGTGAAGGACAGAGTAAACTTATTTAAATCATTATATAAACTACTTCTTTTTAGGTAATGTTCATAAAAGCGCGCATGAAAACTCTACGGTTTTTATTCTAATCATATCAAATTTGATGGTCGAATTTAATGAAGTCGTCGTTTAGGCAATTCGAAGTTAACGTCCTCTCATTATCGTCAATTGAATCCTTTGAGAACCTCAATTTTCTCACCATTTGCAGTTGGATTATCTGGAATAGAAATGAAGGAAACGAAGTCACTGATATTATCATTTTATTTCAAACTTTTCTATCAAAATTCATAATAGTTTTTTACGTCAAATTAATTGAATGAGATTATAATTCTGAACGATTTCATTCTAGAATCGATTGCATTCAAGTTTTACAAATGAAATATTGTCAGAACGATAAATATTATATTTAATTACATTTATAACTAAATGAGTTTAAAGGGATATATGGAACTTATGCGAATGTATTTTCTTATATTCATACGAAACATATTTAACTTTAAACCTATCAAAAAATTAATGAATGTACCATTTTCATTCACAGGTTTCGAGCGAGATGTCCCCGGTTACCCAAGGTACGTTTATTGGGGCGATGGTACGATTGGACAGCATCACCTAAACATCACTGGGGCGACACTGAAAGACGATGGAGAGTACCAGTGTCAAGTGGGCCCCGCTACAATGGCGGCTCCAATATGGGCATCTGCTTCCCTCACAGTTCTAGGTAAAAAATACTTCTAATTTAACCCTCTATGCCCGAAGGTGACATATATGCCCCCTTTTAAATGATGTATTTAACAAGTTTTTTAAATATTTTCCATAAACGACCGGTTACAAACTTTACATGCATGTATTTTCTTTCATATATAAGAATATATGTGTACGATTACATTTGTAAACCACAATTGTAAATTTTATTGGCTTTATATTGTTTAATATTCTTTCTCTACCAAGGTATATTACAAGAATATCCATAAATACTCATTTATTTACACTTAAATTAATTTAGTGCACAAAGGATTAGCTTAAATTGAATCCTATCTCATATGCATCAGAATTTACTAAAAAACGAAAGGAATCAATTTACTAATTGAAATATCCGACTTTCAGTTCCTCCACGGACGGTGCACATCAGTTCCTCCCAAGGACTTTTCCTTCCTCCTGGAGTGCGAGGCATGCCTCCCAATAGACACCACCATCCGGCAGGAAGTTCATCTGGCGAAGGCAATCCCGTGTCGAGTTTTGGGGAGAACAAAGTCATCAATATCACCGCAGGCTCATCACTTACCCTGGAATGTCTGGTGACTGATGCCAGGCCACCTCCTAACGTTAGCTGGCATCGCAATGGCCAACTCATAGACTCCTGTGAGTGCTATTTTGTATGTAAAGGGCCGTACACACGTAAGGTTTTTTAAGTCTTTCCACCAGACTTTTTGCTAAGCTCCTCCTACTTTTTCCACGAGAATATAAGAGAAAAAAATGAAAAACCAACTGAAATAAATAATTCTTATATCATTTTTTCTTATATTCTTGTGGAAAAAGTAGGAAGAGCTTAGCAAAAAGTCTGGTGGAAAGACTTAAAAAACCCTGCGTGTGTACGGCCCTTTAGAAATATTACTCCCAGTGCGTTTTTCTATAACAAACATGCAGCATGAAAATATGCCCAAGCTAAGCGTACACACAAAACCCAACGTTTATTCAGTCGTATCATTTTTTTCATTCATCATTTTCTTTCCTGCGGCATGAGAAATACGCACGTGTGAACGAGAGTTGAAAATATTAATTTTATGAATTGTTTTCATTGAACTTACGGAAATAAATGTAATACACGCTGAAAAATGGCTTCAATTATTCGTATATAAAGCTCTGACTATTATTTATATTTAGTTACGATATTCTGCATGTAATTTCGAAGAAAATATATGATCAAAGTCGTTAATGATGATGGAAATTCACGACGAAAATTTTGATATTAGTTTCAGCAAAATTGAATTCTTTTCTGTCTATTGCTTTAGATTAATATTATTGCCAAGCGAGAATTCAAATAGTTTTTTTTTGTACAAATTAAATATATGTTATAAATTGTATTGAATTGTGGTGCTCCTATCATTGATAATATGGCATATCATATCATAATTAAAGTATTACCTTTAAATTACTAGTGAACTCGCTCCATCAAAAATGACCATGATATGTTTATTAATTAATCATTAATGACCATGAAATATTTATTTTCGTATGATATGTGTATTAAAAATAATATTTTATTTTGATATATTCAACAGTTAAAATAAATTATTCTTTGCAAGGGAAACATTTATTTTTGAGAAATAAAAGCAGACCGAGAAAAAAAAATCATGAACACAAAGCAATCTTTTGATTAGAATTGAAAAATATTTAAAGAAAAATAGCTGAATGGATCGTATCTGTGCAGCATAACTAAAACACTGTTGGTAGTTTAAAAAACCTTTTGATATACACTACATTTAGCGATATTCATAAATGAATATAATTCAATATTTTATATAATATATGATTATATACATAACGGCTATTAGAACAATAATCAAATTAATTGGAAAAAATTGTAAGAAGCTAATTAAAGTTTTTTATATTAGTAGTACTAATTGGGTAAATTAACTAATGTATCCTGATTAGGATATAATTATTTGTACTAAATATGTTTTGAATAATAATAATGAAATACTTACAATTATGGTAATAGAAATATCTTCGGTAGAGCTCAACTCACAAATTAGGTACAAAGTCCACATAATTGAGGGTGGAAATTTGTAGTATGACTTCATTGAAACCTTTTGTTTGCCGTACATTTAGGATGCAATTTAAACAGTGGCCGGAAATTTCGATCTTGGAATATTCGGTCTTGAAATTTCGGTCTCAGAATAATATATAACCTTTCAACATAAATGGCCATTATGTAGTTTTTCTGTATCCGCTAGTTTGTTGTAATGCGCACTTCATGATTGTTTAATGACCTGACAGGGGGGTTGGGGGGAAGACAGTACACGCCCCTCGATACATGTAATTCATAAGTTTTATTTATAACTGAGATTGATTATTCAAGACCGAAATTTCCTAGAACTAATTTAAACACGTTCTCTTCAATTTAAAACATGCTTTAAAAGCTTTTTTTTTGACATTGAATAGTACATAACGTTAGAATTTATTCCCACAGCTCTACAATCAGACTCTGTCATCAGCGGTACAGAAAGACTTCTGTCATCTCTTCACTCCAGCCTGAAAATATCCGTGACTGGTCAGGATGACGGAGTGCAGTACTGGTGCAAGGCGAGACACTTGGCCATAACGAACTCTTCTGCTCCTAACCTCATGGATATCGTCACCTTCACTGTGCTGCGTGAGTTCATGTCAGACAATGAAATAATTTATTCAAGAATACATAAGAAGGCATACATGAATAATATTATAACAAATTATTTATTTATTTATGTAATCAAGGCCCAAGAAGCTCAAAAGTCTTTCAGTGCAACTTATATAAGATATCTATTAAGTGAGAGTGCAAGAAAATTTTATCCGTAATAAATTTTTTTGAAGTTTACAAATTTAACAATTTGAAAAAGAAACTTTACTAGTTTTAATGCTTGTAGATATTTTAAAATTAGTCTGGGTACGCAATAAATTTATAAGATTTGAAAATATAAAATTAGAAAACTATGGTTTGAGAAATAGGTAGTGGAGTCTCTATTTATAATTTTTTTTATTTTTTTTTTGGATCAGTTTCCAATTCACAATTGCTTCTGATTTTATCGAACTAACCTTCTGATGATTTTAGTGACAATTTTAGAGCTTTTCTAATGAAAAGTTTTCTTTTGAAATGAAAATCGGTTCAGTTCGTAACACAAAGATATTTTTATGCTTTCAATTGATTAGTCTATATTAAGTATTTTCATATCTATTCCACTGTATTACTGATTAACAACAATTACTACATATAATAGAGTGAAAAATATGGCTACTGTATTAGCACTGTATTACTGATTAACAACAATTAATACATATAATAGAGTGAAAAATATGGCTACTGTATTAGCACTGTATTACTGATTAACAACAATTACTACATATAATAGAGTGAAAAATATGGCTACTGTATTAGCACTGTATTAATGATTAACAACAATTACCACATATAATAGACTATAAAATATGGCTACTGTATTAGCTTTATCTTCATAAATCTGTCTCAGGAAAAGCACTGGGGCTCTAGCGTGCAATCACATGTATTTTCAATTCATTGCCTGGCGTTATTTGTCTCCATAGAATTGTCACGCCACTCCCATCAATTTGAGATCTAATTTGCTGGACTTTATTCTTATGCTTCATTTCGCAATATTGTTCGCACTCTGGCAATTTTATTTGAAAGATTTATCGCTACTCGACAATGTTCAAAATAGCTTCATTGTGAACACGGTGGATTTGCTATAGTTCTAAAACTTTAATGTCCATCCTTGTACAATATGTTTATATAATAATGTTATTACAGTAGAGTTCCAATTATATAGAATATAAATTTTATGGAATATATACCTGTTATATACCTGTTATCCAATTATATAGAATATAAATTTTATGGAATATATACCTGTTATATAGAGGACAGAAGTTGTGTAATACCTAATATATGAACTACTGTAAAACGTATTTCTTTGAATAAGTTGTGATTTTTGGTAGAAAATATTGTTACAACCTTCTTTATATAGATAAGTACCATATTTTACAATATAATGGCCTCGGATATGGAAATGTTGATTTTACGTCAAAAATTAGATATTATGGACAAATGTGAAAATTGTAATTTTTTCATAGGAAAAAAATGTATCCATTACCTTTCGTATATAAATCAATATTTTACTCACTGCTTCTTTTCTTCGTTTTTTTCAGACCCTCCAAACAAACCCTCCATTTGGGGTCCACCCTCCGGTACGTCAGGTCAAACCCTCATCTACGGCTGCAGAGCAGGTGGTGGAAATCCAAAGGCAGAAGTTTCCTGGTACCTCGAGAAGGAACAACTAACTTCCCCTTCTCCCGAAGAGGCCAGAGTTCACGTCACTCTCATACCAAAATTGCACAAGGCTAAGTTGACATGTAAAGCCGAGTCTCCGATGTTGAACAAGCCGCTAATGGCTTCCAAGACGCTTTCCGTACAGTGTGAGTTGTTATTAGATGGAGTTATGGAGAATTTACAAGGGATTTCCCCCAATTAACGGGAATCTCGTCGTACGACTATAATTATGTTACGGGGGACTAATGACTCTATTTTAAGAATACCTTCATTGAATTATCCTTTGATCTCAATTTAAATAAATTTCAGTAATAAATATATTTCATGCAATAATTTAAAGAAACTATTATTATTTTTATGGATATTTTTTTAACGACCTTTCATTTTGAAACCCAATCTTATTTAAACGATTAATTATAGGCAATAGCATCCATATAAAAATGAGTACAATATAAAATAGGGCCAAAATTCTCTAGGGGCTACTTGCATCGTGTAGTAACTATATTTCGTATAATATTGCGCCAAAGTCTCTAATATAATATTGACATTAATGTGAAGCCAAAAAGATTTTCCCTCTCTGGAATTTCTTATCGTATAAAGTCTTTAAATTGATGAATGGGAAGTCAAGAAGCAAACTTAAAGATTGCTTGGATTTGACGGGATACGTGAACAGAAAGAAACTAGTGAGGTTGATCAATTGCGGTTTATAAATATATATATTCTTAAAGACCTACTTTTGCAGATGCGCCTGAAAGTGTATCAGTGAAGGGTCCTGACAGCGTAACAGTTGGGGAGAGCTTTGGTACAGAATGCGTCACTAGTCCTGCCAATCCTCCAGCTAATTTATCATGGACAGTTGATGGTGAGGAATTAGTCAGAATACATTATTTACTCTGTCGATATATTCCCGTAGAAGGAAAACGGCGGAACCAATGGGCCTGGAATAAATTATTTACATTTGTATGACATTTACCTTTATCAAACAAAACACTAGTTTTGAATTATTTCTATTATAAACATATAGTATGTGTATATTATACTCTCTTGTATTATTTTATACTAGGTTAATTAATATACGCATAATTGACTTTGTGCAGTGAATCTATTTAATAATCAATATTTGGATAAAACATATAGAAACTAACTATAGTTGTGTGCATATATCACATACTGATACTAATCTGCTATGCTCTTAATTAATAATTATTATATAATAATATTAGTATGATGAGTAAAACAATGTATATGCATAATTTAATCCTTTTAATGAATATCGTCACCTAACAATAAATCAGGTTCAAAATCAATTATTAATATTGAATTATAGAATCAAGTGTAGTTTAAGGACCCCAACTCAATCTGGGGTCCTTAAACTACACTTGGGTTAACAGTGGGGTCCTTAAACTACACTTGGGTTAACACTGGGGTCCTTAAACTACACTTGGGTTAACACTGGGGTCCTTGAACTACACTTGGGTTAACACTGGGGTCCTTAAACTACACTTGGGTTAACACTGGGGTCCTTAAACTACACTTGGGTTAACACTGGGGTCCTTAAACTACACTTGGTGTATAGTTTGAAAATTTGGATTCCTTAAAGTTTCCTTATTTTCTTATAATGATTGTATTTAATTATAATGATTATTATATATTCATATGTT